>MU763693.1:38019-53292 GCA_026770625.1 Nicotiana glauca | reverse complement strand
TCGGAGCCGGCGAGGTTTTCCAGCCAACCTTCGATTCAAGATTCGAAGAGTTGACGCCTGATTCGAAGGAAACCATGCTCAGGGTTTGAATGGGGAGGTTACGGGGATGCTGTGGTGTAAGTTTGGTGACCGACGGCTTTGTTGCTGCCGGGTTTCAGGCGAGGGGGTCTAATGGCGGCTAGGGTTCTTGGGGGTGTATTTGGTTCGTTGAGGGAGACGATGAAAGAGGGGGTCTGGGAAATGAGTTACACACGGGGGCCTGGGGTGGGAATTTTGGTATAATTAAAGTAGTTCCATTAATCTGGGCCATTAGATCACAATAACCAACGGCTAAGATCAAACAAACTAATCTCAAACAGGGTCGTTTGGAGTGGTAACGGGGTCGTTTTGGATTTAAGCCGGACGGGTAGAGACGGGTAATGGATCGGGTTGTTTAAACGGGTAGGGTAGATGGGATCTCAACCGTTGGATTGAAAGGGATGGTCGGCTAAGATTGGTTGTCCTTAAAACGACGTAGTTCTGGTACCAAACTACGTCGTTTCGTCGGCCTGGGAGATGGGTCTCTTGGACCGGGTACAGGAGTGGTTTTGGGCCTGGACTTTGGTTGAGATGGGGCTGGTCCGGTCCAGTTTTCTCTTCTATTTTTTTTGTTTTGTTTTCCTTTATCTTTTAATTAACCAAAATTAAAATCCTAAATCACAAAAATACTAATTAATTCATAATTGTAGAATTAAGTCATAAATGCAATATTTTTGTATTTTTAATGAATTTGAACAAATAAACATGCACACACAAATGCAAACAAATAAGAAAAAATAACAACAAAATCACAAAAATTACAAACAACAAAAAGGACTATTTTATTTTGAATTTTGGGAGTAATTTCCTTGTAGGGCAAAAATCACGTGCTCACAGGGAGTATTCAGCATTCGAGGCGAACCACATACCGCTCAGGAATGCTATCAGATAGCCCAAGATTGTACACATACCAAATAGCTGAAAGGAGCAAGCGTAAAAGCATAGCAATCAGCCATGTCGGGGGATAAAGCCGACCCGATAGTAGAAGCCATCAAAGACCCAGATATCGTGGAAACCTGCAAAGCAATAGTCTAAGACCTCGACCCAGTCCAGTTGGACGATGTCGACCGATCAAAGAAAGCCTACACCGGACACAGTCTCCGCGACCCAAGTAAGTACCATGAATTCTTAACTAACCACGCAGATTTATTTACTTTCTCCCATTCAGATATACCAAGAATTTCGAAAGATGTCGCCACGCATAAGCTGAATGTCGATCCACTGTACCCGCCCGTGCGGCAGATGAGAAGGAAATTCAACATCATAATCAATGAGGCAGTCAACGAAGAAGTGGACAAATTATTAGCCAACGGTTCCATCAGAGAATCGAAGTACCCGCAATGGGTCGCTAATGTCGTCATGGTCAAAAAGAAAAACGGGAAATGGAGAATGTGCATGGATTTTACCGACTTGAAGAAGGCTTGCCCGAAGGACTCATTCCCATTACCCCACATCGACCAGCTGATAGATGCAACCGCAGGACACGAATTGTTAAGTTTCTTAGATGCCTACTCCAGCTACAATCAAATCATGATGGCCGAAGAAGATCAAGAAAAGGCAACTTTCATCACCCACCAAGGGACGTACTACTACAAGGTAATGCCCTTCAGTCTCAAAAATGCAGGAGCAACATACCAGAGATTGGTCACCAAAATGTTCAAGAAACAGCTCGACAAAAACATGGAAGTTTACATTGATGACATACTAGTAAAGTCGGCAAAAAAGAAGGATCACATCGATCATTTGAAAGAAGCCTTTGGGATACTGAGACAGTACGGGATGAAGCTAAACCCAGAAAAGTGCGCCTTCGGCGTGGCCTCGGGTAAATTCCTGGGTTTTCTCGTATCGCAACGAGGTATTGAAGTCAACCCGGATCAGATCAAGGCAATAGACGCAATACCTGAGACTTTGAATAGCAAGAAGGTGGTACAGAAATTAACGGGGCGAATAGCCGCCCTATCAAAATTCATCTCACGGTCCTCCGACAGATGTCATAAGTTTTTCAGCGTGCTAAGAAAAGATCATGGGCTACAGTGGAACGAGGAATGCATCGAGGCCTTGTGAAAATTAAAAGCCTACCTATCTTTGCCGTCGTTGCTGGTCAACGCAAACCCGGGTGAGAGTTTGCTGGTATATCTGGCCGTATCCGAAGCTGCCGTCAGTGCAGTATTGGTCCGCAAAAATAAAGTACGCAATCTCCTATTTACTATATCAGCAAAACTTTAGTGGATGTTGAAACACGGTATCCACATCTCAAGAAGTTAGCTCTAGCACTGGTCGTAGGTTCACGAAAGCTTAGACCCTATTTTTAGTGCCACCCCATAAAAGTAATAACGACCTTCCCCCTGAGAAGCATCCTACATAAACCCGAACTCTCGGGCAGGCTCGCCAAATTGGCCATAGAGATCAGTGAGCACGACATATCCTATCACCCAAGAGCCGCCATTAAATCACAGGTACTTGCCGACTTTGTTGCCGACTTCAGCGCAGAGATATTGCCAGAGGCGGAGCTGGAGGCCCTCCGCGCCTCCTCTAACACTGACCTCTGGATTCTCTACACTGATGGCACCACTAATGCCTCGGGATCGGGATCGGGACTGGGACTCATCCTCAAAGTCCTTACGGGTAAAATAATTCATCAGTACATACGATGCCCCGAGATGACTAACAACGAGGTCGAGTATGAGGCTGTGATTGCAGGTATGAAGTTAGCCATCAAATACGGAGCCCGACGACTCATCCTCCACTGCGATTCCCAACTCGTAGTAAATCAAGTCATCGGGACTTACCAAGTAAAAGAACAGAGGCTACAAAAATTCCAGTCGAAAATACTCAAGGTGATATCGGAATTCGACGAATGCCACCTCGAAAAATTCCCCAGGGCACAAAATGTCGAGGCGGATGGCTTAGCAAAACTAGTCGCGGCCACCAAGAATATCAACAAGGGAAGTGTAGTCACCCTCCTCCATACGGCCATTGATCACGTTGAGGTACTCTCTTTAAACCTTACTTGGGACAGGCGCAACCAGTTTGTATCCTACCTCCAGGACGGGACACTCCCACGCGACAAGAAAGAATCCAAAAAACTCCGTGTACAAGCCGCCCGATATAGCTTGATAAATAATGATCTCTACAAAAAGATGTTTGGCGGACCCCTCGCTAAGTGCCTTGGTCCGCACCAAACGAGACAAGTATTAGAAGAGGTGTATGAAGGCCATTGCGGTGCTCATATAGGTAATCGCACCCTCGTCCGCTGCATCATTCGAGCCGGATATTACTGGCCCACTATGAAAAAAAAGGTAGTAGAATACGTCCGCAGGTGCGAGCAGTGCCAAAGGTGCGCCCCCATGATACACCGACCATGAGAGCTTCTCCACTCGGTCACCTCGCCCTGGCCCTTCATCAAATGGGGAGTGGACATAGTCGGTCCCCTACCAGCGGAACGAGGAAAGGTACGATTTCTTCTAGTTTTAACTAATTACTTTTCCAAGTGGGTGGAAGCAGGTGCGTATGCACAGATACGCAAGCAGGAAGTCATCGCCTTTATATGGAAAAACATCATATGCCGCTTCGGCATCCCTAAATAAATAAGCTGCGACAATGGTCCCCAGTTCATCGGCAAAAAGACAACCGAGTTCTTCGAGAAATGGCACATTAAGTGAATACTCTCCTCTCCATACCATCCTGTCGCTAACGGCCAAGCTGAGTCCTCCAACAAAACAATACTGAACATATTGAAAAAGAAACTTGAAGAAGCTAAAGGTCTATAGCCAGAGTTACTACCAGAAGTGTTATGGGCGCACCGGACCACACCCAAATCTAGCACAGGGGAAACATCATATTCGTTGGTCTACGGAATCGATGCAGTCATACTCGTTGAAATTGGGGAACCAAGCCTGAGATATTCACATAGCAGCGGGGCTGAGAATGATGAAAATAGATGTCAAGACCTAGACGAAGCTTAAGAACGAAGGGAAATGGCCCACATAAGGATGACGGCCCAAAAATAGCAGGCTGAAAGGTATTACAACAAGAAAGCCAAAGTAAGACCACTCAAAGTAGGCGACTATGTCCTCAAAGCCAAAACATTGGCGTCAAAAAACCCGAGCGAAGGAAAGTTGGGTACCAACTGGGACGGGCCATACAAAATCACAGCAGCAACAAACAAAGGAGCCTTCCAGTTAGAAATAATAGAGGGAAAAACACTCCAAAACAACTGGAACATCGCCCACCTCAAATACTTCCACTTCTGAAAGGCGTCCCCCGAGTCGTAGTCTTTTTCCCTTACCTGAGTTTTGTTCCAATTGGGTTTTCTCGGGAAGGTTTTTAACAAGGAGGCGGAAGGGACACCTGGTCGTATCTGCGAGAAAGTTTATCACATCAGCCAGTCGGTACGGTCTCCTGACCGATGTAATAAAGGGACTACACTAGTGAAATCTCCATTGTATGGGCAAACTCTATGTTTTACGGAACTCTCTATTGTACAGAATTTTATCCATCATGCAAACTGGCTATGGCCATCGCCATTAAGGTTCTACCCAGTTCGACCACAACAGACAATACTTCGATGATAGCCGAAGTTACATCCTACTGGCTACGGCCATCGCTATTAAGGTTTGACCCAGTTCGACCACGACGGATAACACTTCGACGACAGTCGAAGTTATATCCCACTGGCTACGACTATCGCCATTAAGGTTCGACCCAGTTCGACCATGATGGATAACACTTCGACGATAGTTAAAATTACATCCTACTGGCTACAGCCATCGCCATTAAGGTTCGACCATGACGGATAACACTTCGACGATAGTCGAAGTTACATCCTACTGGCTATGGCCATCGCCATTAAGGTTCGACTCAGTTCGACCACGACGGATAACACTTCGATGACAGTCGAAGTTACATCCTACTGGCTACGACCATCGCCATTAAGGTTCGACCCAGTTCGACCACGACGAATAACACTTCGACGACAGTCAAAGTTACATCCTACTGGCTACGGCCATCGCCATTAAGGTTTGACTCAGTTCGACCATGACGGATAACACTTCAATGACAGTCGAAGTTACATCCTACTGGCTACGACCATTGCCATTAAGGTTCGACCCAGTTCGACCATGATGGATAACACTTTGATGATAGTCGAAGCAACATCCTGCTGGCTAAAGCTGTCGAGATCATTTTGAATCCACTCGAGCCACGACGAGATCTTAAACAAAAAAGGAAAAGAAGAAATAAAGAAAGCAATCAGAAAAGAACAATGACCAAAATAAAGTTTATATAACACAGCAAAAATATATTTACAATCGACTCCGCGAAAGGGCCCCATTATACTTCAAAAAGAAAAAGAAGAAAGCAACAAAACATTTACAAGGTCAAGGTTCCTCGCCACCCTGCACATCATCTCCCGGGCAATAAACCTCATTATACCAGGGGTCAGAGTCCAGGCAGTCGATGTACTCCAAAGTATAACCTTCTCGGTCAAGGGAGTCAGAGCTATATCCGCAAGCTTCACAAGCGGCATGAGCCTCGCTCCGCCGCGCTTGGACCTCCTCCTCCGTCGCCGACCCGCAGTATGAAACTCTCTATATACGTCGAGTTTGGCTTCTGCAAATATCCACATCTCATGCGCATTATGGCGTGTATCCTGATTAGACCGGGGGCGAGATGAGAAGGGCTGTGAAGGTCGAAACCCCTCCTCAGACCTTGAGGAGGCACCCTGCCTAAGAGCACTAACCTTCGCCGTCCTGGCTTCAAGTTCGGCTGTCAAATTTGCCACCCTACGCTGAAGATCAGCATTCTCCGATGTCACCCCCCGAGCCAGTTCGAGCTCATCATCCCTTGCCTTGAGAAGTGCTTCCAAATCGCTACTAAGAGCTACAAACTTCACCATCTCATCCTTCGCCTTCACCAGTTCGGCCTCTCTATGTTTTAGCTGGGCCTTTCTCTGCTCAAGACCTTCAAAGAACACCCGAAATTTGGGGTCTTGCTGGAAAAGGTCCGCCGCCGCCTGATGTTTGGAGCGGTATCGTCGGTATTTCTTAACCATCTTATCAAAGACGGTCGCCTTTTTCTGCTCACGACGCCTGCGCTCCACCTCCAAAACGAGGGTCTGAAAAGGACGACGAAAATCAGCACACTACGAGTCAACCCTACGATAAGCAAAAAAAATAATGATTAAAGGGTTACCTATAAAGTCATGCCAGTGACCCTTCGAGAAAAGTCTGCATCACTAGCGGCCCTGAGCGTCTCACTTTCAGGGGCAACGCATAGTAAAGTAAGTTTCGATGCGGCCTACTCACTATTTAGCAGCAAATTGTAAGCCCTCGGGATCACAATTCGATGGTCGGGCCCATCTGCCATCATCTCTACCTGCGTAAGACCTTTCACAAGCTCGTCCACATCCTCTTGGGCTATCTCGGAGTTTGACCCGTCGACATCCCCACCAACTTCATCGACGTTGGTCGTCGAACCACCCTCAGCGACACGTGCCGAACTGGCACCAGCAACAGTATTCTCACGTTGGACCGACCTTCCAGAACGGATGGCCTCGGCCATGAATACGGGCCTGGGCATTTGACGAGGCATGCTACTCCTTTCGTCTCCTATGGCCACCGTCTTGCCCGTCACAAGCCTCCACCTTTTTCTTTCCTTCGGTTCTTCACCCTTAGGAGAATCATCTGTAGGCTGCGGAGTCGGTGCCAACAATGCCGACTCTCTCACGATCGTGGCCACCGATGCGACTTCCTGCAAAGGGATCACAGTAACGTCCCCTCGGACGAATGTGCTGAATATATCTTGAGTATCCGAAGCAGCACCGGACCTGGTAGAAGTCGGTACTGCCGCTGTTTTCCTAGGAGCAGCCCGTCCTGTCGCCATAAAGATAGACCAGTCAGTGAAATTTGCAAAACCCATCAAACAAAGCCCAAAGTTTACCTGAAGGGGTCAAGGGGCCATAATACTCGAGAAAAGCGGACCATGTGCGGGTCCTTTCCGCATATGGCAACAGGTCAGTAACCCATCTCCTGATGCCAGTAATAAGCTGAGGTGCATGAGCTATGGCTATAACAAAAAAGAGAGGGGGTCAGAAGCGTGACAAGTCATAAGTGGCGAGGATTTCAGTGAATAGAGATACTTACGTTTCGAGTTCCACTTTTCTGGGAACCTGGCAGGGTTAGAGACTAGGTGTTCGGTCCTAACATAGAAATATCTACGCCAAAATCCGCGGCTTGGTCGGTCATCGGTCTTGACCACCAGCCCCTTTGTACCATGGTTTCTCAAATGCAGCATGGTGCCTCTCAAATAGCCAGCACTGAATAACTACAAAAGATGGTGGACAGAGACCTCGCACCCAACCAGCTCCGCATATTTGGATAGTATTCGACATATTTTTAGGGTGTATGGCATAAGCTGAGATGGGCATACGTTGTAAAAATGGCAGAGCTCCTCCGCCAAAGGGAAAATGGGTGGACCGTAGCCAATCACGAATGGGTATTCATAGAAGGTGCAATATCTCGGTCTATGCACGTCTACATGATCCACCCCTGCTGGAACTATCTCCACGTGGGCATGTATGCCGTAAGTCTCACGAAGATCGTCCAAATGGTCTTGTGACAATTTGGAGCATTCCGGGGGTGCCCGGAATGGCGCAATTGAATCTTTGTTGAAATCACTCTGAGATAGGAGGTCCTTTGGTAGCAAAGTATTCACTGTGAGGGGATTAATGTCTCCCTCTTCCTCCTTCTCACCACCGCCATAAGGAGGCGACACATTTGATGGGTCAATGTCGGTGACCCTCTAATTATCCCACCGAGATTTAACCATGATTCCCGTTCGAAAAGGAAATGTGCGTAACACGACGGGGGAGAGGAAATTTTCCGATCACGGATAAGAGCCGGAGAACGAAAATACTACTCGAATAAGTGGAAAATCTCTCGGAAATAATCAAAACTGGCCTTAGGTTAAACCCTCCCCCTATTTATAGAGTTGGGAGGCGCTAGAATCGAAGAGGTATATTTCGAACCGGCGCGGGAAACTAAATGTCAGAGCTTCTATCGTGCTGCCTCGGGAATATGTGCATGCGTGCGCTGACATCACTAAAGTAAAGGAACCGCACGTCAGCATCCCAACAGCCACGAACACTGTCCCTCATTTACTACATTACTGATTTTTGATGAAGGTCAAACTCCATTTGAACGAGGTTATTGATTCCGTCCATCGTGGACGCACCTCGCTGCGACCCCGACGAACGGAGGGACTAACTGTATGGGGTAGAATTTGACTAGTCACGTTTTCGCGTCTGCATGGATAACTGTCAAACGTGCATCGGCCAAGGCAGAGATATGACCCAATAGCGTTAAGGGAAACGACACAATAGGTTTCGCCGTCCCTATGAAGATATGTACTTAATTTCTGCTTTTATTTTAATAGTAACAGGAGGGTCCTCTAGTATATAAAGGGGATCCTTGTATTGTAAAAGGGTAAGGAATAAACTTCTCCTGATCTTTTCTATTCTCTCTCTCTCTCTCTATCAAAACTCTTCTCTTGATCTCCACTGTCACATACTAATACCAAAAGAAGCAAACGAACATATCACATATCTTAAGGTTGTATTATCTTCGATTACGATTTACCATTGATTCATTTTGATTGATTAAGCCTTGAAAGTATTCGAAAAACTTTTAGGATAAACAGTTATCCCCTTATTCGATGTTGTTTGGTTGTTCAATGAAAACAACTTATTGCTCTAGCGTCCAAGCGCAATAGGGGTTGTTTGGTTTAAAAACATTTATGCATGAGTTGCATAAATTAGTACTAATATTGATTAGGCGTTTGGACATAAATTCCAAGATTTGTTTTTAAACTTGGAATTTCATTGAAATTTGATTTGAAGATGAAGTTGTTTTTAGTTATCATTTTTGCGATATATTTGGATATATATTTTTTAAACCATGAAACATGATTTATGCCCCATAACTTGTAAAAAAATATCAAAATCACTCCGACTTGATTATCCTACTTGAAACAAACAATCATACATGCTTAATATTTAACTGTTGTCGTATATTTAAAATCCTTTTAACATAATCATGTATAAAAATAGAGAAACTTTCAGAAACCACTATGTTTTAGTGGTTATTAGCTAGTTGCAGCTACCATTTACTATATTACTTCATATAGCTATGTTTTCATATTTTTTAGAGTGTATTCGATGTATTTAAGCTACTGTATTAATGAATACAATAGCATTTCTGTGAGCATGTGATTTTTGCCCTACTAAAAGATACTCCTACAAAAATAAATTGTTTTCAATTTTATAGGATTTTATTAATTGTTAGCATTTTTGTGCACGTCTAATTTTTTTAAAATCATGAAAAATATAAAAAATATCATGCATTGCATATTAGATTTTATTTTCATATTTTAGGATTAATTTGTTAATTAATTACCTTTTAAAATGAAAATCACAAAAATATCATTTATTTTATATTTTTAGCTTTTAAAGCTAGGTTAGTAATTTCCTCTTCATTAATTTAGGTTTAACTAATTTTGCAATTATTATAAATAGATAATTAGTTTGATTTTATAATTTAGATTAATTTAGGATTTAATTTATAGTTTAATTATTTTAAAATAACAAAAAAAGAAGGGAAAAGAAAATTAAAAAAAGAGAGGGGGAATTCATGAAATGTTCGAAATTAGGCCAAATTTTAATGCCCAAATCTGCACATGTCCAGCCTAATTCCCTTCAATACCCGGTCCAGTCCCCACACCTCAAAATGATTCCATATCACAGTCTGTTAATCCTAGCCGTTGGATTCATCCAACGGCTCGCAACTCCACCCCCATTTTACATATAACTGTCCGAAACTATCCCCCAAACCCTAAAATCCCTCTCATTTATGTCGCTATACTCCCTCACAGAGAAAACCTAGCCGCCCTGTAATCCCTCCCCGTCTCCGCTCTTCTGCGCCGCTTGGAAACCGCCCTACGGCGGTGGAGCATCACCAACCTACCCCAAATTCACCCTCTACACTCTCCACCGCCTCCGGAACACTAATCCACCAACCTCTTCACCAAAAACCCCCCACTAAATTCCACCAATTTTAAATCTGAAACCTATGCCCAAAAACCCTAAATCGTCCAAACAACCCCAAATTCACACCATAGGACCATCAACCTCCCCTCACCACTAATCAACCACTAATTCCCCAAAAAACCCTTAAATTTCCTCAAATTTTAGATTTCAGAAAAGTCAGAAACCCTAGTTCACCCGCTTTGCCAACTTTTCTTTAATTTTTGTCGAGTTTCAAGACTTGATTTGGGCTTAAAACTTACGTTAATTGATCATTTCGATATGCATAACCCGAGGACCTTTCCGGCATAACTCGTTGACTTTTCCAGCATAACCCGAGGACCTTTCCGGCATAACCCTATAACTTTTCCGGCATAATTCGAGGACTTTTCCGGCATAACTCGATGACTTTTCCGGCATAATCCGAGGACTTCCCCGGAAAAACCCCGGACTTTTGTGGCATAACCCGAGGACCTTTTCCGGCATAACCCGATGACTTTTTCGGCATAACCTGAGGACTTTTCCGGCATAACCCAAAGATTCTTTCTGGCATAACCCGAGGACTTTTTCGGTATAACCCGATGACTTTTCCGGCATAACCCGATGATTTTTCCAGCATAGCCCGGTAACCTTTTCCAACATACGGTCCTACTCCCTAGCTGATGCCAACATAACCTGGTGATCTTTTCCAACATAGGGTCCCATTCCTCAGTTGATGTCGGAATAACCTGGTAATCTTTCCAACTTAGGGCCTCCAATACCCAATTGATTTCATTTTAGATATAGGCTCCACTCCCTAATCTCTTTTAGATACACAATCCTGACTTTATTGCTTTTAATAAAGAAGTAGTTTAGATTTTTGTCACAATAACTCACGAAATTTTTCGAGTGAAAACTGGGACAGAATAATTTCGTTCGTTTGTTTGTTTTAGTGTCTGAGCAGGTTATACCTCGAGGCACAAAGTTCGAGACGATCGAAAGAAGAAGTCTCAATCCAAAATAAAAGAAAAGAGGTGAACTCTAAGTGTAGAAACAAAGAAAAGATGTGGAGTGCTCAAGATATGATTGAAATCACAAGCTTTTGCATGTCCCATTTTGATTCGAAAGCTAAAAAGGAATGAGCTGACGCCTGCAGCTAACAAGCATCAAGATTCAGATCAGAGTCTACATCAAGCCAAGACTCAAGATCAAGCTTCAAAAGGTTTATAGATAGGAATCTTGTAACTTGTAGTTGATAGGTTTAGTTAGCTAGTTTTTCACTTTTTATTTTGGTGTAATAAGGAGTTCAGCAAGTAGAAACAGCAGCAACAGCAGTGAAATCACAGTTTCTCGGTAGTCCTAGCTACCAAAACTTTCAGAACTACACTAACCTGATTCCTTTATAGCCAAAGATATGTAGGCAACCTTCGAAACAAGGTTCGGTCAGGCTTTTTCCGAAAAATGCTTCCCAAGAAATATCCAAACGGGCAAAAATCGCTCGTAATTGCTCATATTATCTTTGTCCGAAAACTCTTCGTATTTCCGAGCAAAGTGATTTTTTCCATACTAAAAGATACTTCTACAAAAATAAAGAAATATAAATTGTTTTCAATTTTATAGGATTTTTGTGGGATTTTATTAATTGTTTGCATTTTTGTGCACGTTTAATTTTATTAAAATCATTAGAAATGTCAAAAATACCATGCATTGCATATTAGATTTTATGTTCATATTTTAGAATTAATTTGTTAATTAATTGCTTTATTAAAATAAAAATCACAAAAATATCATTTATTTTATATTTTTAGCTTTTAATGCTAAATTAGTAATTTTCTCTTCATTAATTTAGGTTTAACTAATTTTGTAATAATTATAAATAGATAATTATTTTGATTTTACAATTTAGATTAATTTAGGATTTAATTTAGTGTTTGTGTAACGACCTGGCTGGTCGTTTTGAGAAATTAAGTTATGTTCAATGGAGTAAGGCCTGAAACAACTTCATAATATGAGTATCGAATCGCGTGCATGATGAAATTCAGTTAACGGATGGTTTAGAGTCAAATTGGAAGAAGAAACTAGCCTTGGAAGCTTAAACTGTGAGAATTTTGACCGGAATTGGACTTTTGGGTAAACGGGATCGGAATGGATCGTGGATAATTTCAACAACTTCGTATGGTGATTTTGGACTTGGGCACGCGTCCGGATTCGGAGTTGGAGGTCCATAGAGAAAATTGAGGCATTTCAGCGAAAGTTGGAATAATAGAGAAGTTTGACCCGTAGTTGACTTTTGTGATATCGGGGTTGAAATGTGATTTCGAGAGTTGGAGCAGCTCCTTCATGTCATTTTGGACTTGTCTGCAAAATTTGGCGTCATTCTGGGTTAATTCGATCAGTTTCGGCACAAGATTTTGAATTTTGGAAGATTTGGAAGTTCATAGTTCGATTCATAGTGTGATTCATCGTTTCGGTGTTGTTTGATGTGATTTGAGACCCCGAGTAAGTTCGTGTTAGGTTATGCGACTCGTTTGAGTGTTTAGACGGGGTCCCGAGGACCTCGGGTGTGTTTCGGGTGGGCTACGGATAATTTTTTCTCCTATTTTGAACTGCTGTTTCTGCTTCTGGTATTCCTCTTTCGTGATCGCGAATTTCATATCGTGTTCGTGATGTGTTATTGCTGGTCGCCTCTTTTTCCTTCACTGCGTTCGCGTAGAAGCCCACCTGATCGCAAAGGTCTGTTTTCCTCTACTTCGCGATTGCATCTCTATTCCCGCGTTTGCATAGTAGAAATTAGGAACTGGGGCGGTTGGCTATTTTTTGTTAGCATTCGCATGAATTACCCCGCGATTGCATAAGCCCCACCCATTGTTCATCGCGTTGGCACCGCTTTTCTTGCGATCGCATATTGTATTTCTTGACACCTTTGAATATCTTCTACGCGATCGCATCTTTTCTCCCGCGATCGAGATGCACAAAAACCTGGGCAGACAGAATATATCCCAAAATCGAGAGTTTCACCATTTTCACCATATTTTAACTTCTAGAGCTCCGTTCTTGGCGATTTTTGGAGGGATTTTCACCTGGAAAACTTGGGTAGGTGATTCTTACTCGGTTTAGACTAATTTCCATGAATCTTCTCTTAAATTCATTCTTTAATTTTAGAATTTTGGTAGAAATTGGGGAAAAAATTCTTAGACCTAGAGATTGGGTTTTGATTGAGGATTTGACATCGTATTGGAATAATTTTGATATGGTTAGACTCGTGAGGGTGTGAGGATTCTGAAAATATAAATTTTATCCGATTTTGAGACATGGGCCCAAAGGGCATTTTGGTTATTTTACATAATTCCGCGTATTAGCTTAGAATTTAATTGTAGAATCATTTACTTAAAGTTTTATTTACATTATGAAATTGAATTGAATAGATTTGGGCCATTTGGAGTCGAATATTCGTGGCAAGAACGTGGTTTATAGTTGATTTTGAGCCGGTTCGAGGTAAGTATCTTGCCTAACCTTGTGTGGGGGACTTCCTCTTAGGATTGAGTCTTCTATGTTGATTGAAATCCGTGTACGCGAGGTGACGAGTGTGGACTCGAACTTAATTGTGGATAGTTGGCCTTTTAGGGTTCGTAGGTTTTTATATTCGCTGTGTATGGAGTTGTTTTTGAAATGACTGAGTTCATGCTTATTAGTTTCATCTCTAAGTGCTTAGTTGGAATTGTTTGCTTCATGATTTACTCTTATTGCCTAATTATCATCCTGTTTGATTTAACTGAAGAACTTCGTCTCTCTTATCATTATGCTACCTATTCGTAACTGCCTGTGTTGCTGAGAGCTATTGTCATCCCTTCTATAATCGCCTAGTCATAATTGCAGCCAAGATCACCTTCCCTTAATTGAAATTATCGAATATTCTCGTAACTTTCCAACCTTAAACGGAGTTTAGATGACCTATATCTTTTGTCGCCTTGCCTTTAGTTGGGACTACTAGACTCGTGTTGTCTTCCTTGTACTAAAGTGTTATTTGGGATTGTCACTACATGTTAATTTCCCTTTTCATTGAATTGTTTCCTTTATGTCTTTCATTTATCTTACCGTAGCTATTCTTGTGAACTGGTTATACCGATTCCTGGTGATTTGGAGTTTTAGAGTAGATTTACTCTCTATAGTTTGTATTATTATCACTGTTGTTATGTTGGTGCACGAGGTCTCTACCGCGCGGTTGTGGTTGTGTTGTGCACGAGGTCTCTATCATGCGATTGTGGTTGTGTTGTGCACGAGGTATCTGCTGTGCGGTTGTTGTTGAGGGTTTGCACAAGGTCTTTGCCGTGCTATTGTTGCTATTGATATATTGCACATGCGGCATAACAAGGTGGGATATGTTTATGCTTATATGTGGGTTGCGCATATGGCGAGATAAGGTGGGAACACTATGATGCATGTGTGGCAAAATAAGGCGGGTACTTATTATGTTGTTAATTGCACACATGGCGATATAAGGTGGGCTATGTCAGGGATTGGTCGTGATGTTTTGTAATGGCATGGGGGCATTCATGTTGTTTAATAGTGTGATTGTGGTGCTCTTACCCGTATGAGCTTTATCTCGTGGGAGTTGTGAGGAAACATTGTACGTGCTGTCCGTTCTTCTTCTTACGCTTATTAGCTGGTAGAAATTATGTTAAAGCATTTGCACAAGCATCCACATAGTTGAACACTCCTATTGGATGTGAAGTCCTCCTGATTTTGCTAAGTATAGACGTACGCCCTCGTTTACTTATTATATATGTGAGAATGGACCTGGTTAGAAAGTGAGTTATCAGTATGACCGTGAGGCTGATGAAGGCACAGGATACCAAATGTTAGATTTCAAGTACTGAGACTCGTGAGTTGTAATTTGTTCCAGAGTCGGTATTTCCTGGAAATTGTTGGATAAGGCCTGATGTGAATATTGTCGTAGGATCGGAGTTATGATTTTGTTTTCCTTTACTCTATTGCGATCTTGGAATTTCGGTTGTGTTTTTGGCTCGTTCTTATGTGTCATTATTCTTAGTATTTTCGTTGTTACTCGCTGTTCTCCTCCCTTATTGTGATTGTAGCATTGTTAGTTATTTCATACAGTCTTTAAATAAATAAATAAA
>MU763693.1:9966-36588 GCA_026770625.1 Nicotiana glauca | reverse complement strand
ATATATATATATATATATATATATATATATATATATATATATATATATATCATGTTGTTCCTATAATTGTACTATTATTTAGACCAGTAGGTGTCTTGACTGTTCCTCGTCACTACTCCACCGAGGTTAGTCTTGATACTTACTGGAAACCGCTGTGGTGTGCTCATGCTACTCTTCTGCATATTTTTGTTGTGCAGATCCAGGTACTTCCACTCAGTTCTATCATCCTTGTGAGGAGGCGTTCTGTAGAGACTTCAAGGTATTTCTGCCACGTCCGTAGACCGAGGAGTCCCTTTCTATCTTTCTGTAATAAGTATAGTCCTTTCAGTATTTTTCCTTGTTTAGACATTTTCGGAGTTAGAGCTTCTTATTTATCTCTTAGCTTGTGATTTGTGAGATTCCAGGTTTTGGGAATTGTTGTTAGCTTCGAGAGTTATTATTGTATGTGCCGAGCGGCACCTTAAACACTATTTTATTTTACTATTTCGGTTTTTAATTATTTCTTCCATAATTATTATTTATATTCCGCATTGTTAGGCTTACCTAGTCATAGAGACTAGGTGCCGTCACGATGGTTCACGGTAGGCGAACCGGGGTCGTGACAGTTTAATTATTTTAAAATAACAAAAAATGGGAAAAGAAAACACAAAAAAAGAGAGGGGGAATTAATGAAATGTTCGAAATTGGGCCAAAATTTTAATGCCTAAATCCGCCCATGTCCAGCCCAATTCCCTTCAACACTCGGTCAAGTCGCCACATCCCAAATTGTTGTATCACCATCTGTTAATCCCATTGTTGGATTCTTTTGATCGACCGGCTCGCAACTCCACCCCCATTTTACATATAACTGTCCGAAACTATCTCCTAAACCCTAAAATCCCTCTCATTTCTGTCTCTATACTCCATCACAGAGAAAACCTAGCCACCTTGTAAGCCCTTGCCGGCTCTGCCCTTCTCCGCCGCACGAAAATTGCCCTATGACGGAGCATCACCAAACCACCCAAAATTCACCCTCTACACTCTCCACCACCTCCTAAACATTAATCCACCAACCTCTTCACCAAAAACCTCACTAAACTCCACCAATTTTAAATCTGAAACCTATGCCCAAAAATCCTAAATCGCTCAAACAACCCCAAATTCACACCATAGGACCCTCAACCTCCCCTCACCACTAATCTACCACCAATTACCCAAAAAAACCCTTAAATTTCCTCAAATTTTTTATCTCAGAAAAGTTAAAACCCTAGTTCACCCGCTTTGCCAACTTTTCTTCAATTTCTGTCGAGTTTCAAGACTTGATTTGGGCTTAAAACTTATGTTAATTGGTCGTTCTTAACAAGAATAAGTGATTAATGTCTTTTTTAACCTATTTAGAAGCTATTCCGGTTTGCTAGAGTTTTTTTAAGCCCGTTTGGTATACTCTCGTTCCTTCTTCCTCCTTTCTTTCTATTTGTGCATGTATTTGACTATGTGCTTAGATTGATTAGTTTTTTGGGTTCACTATTAGTTTAAATATGAAAATTGTTGGAACATGCTAAAGTTAGTGATTAGTTTAAATTATCTGAAAATTAGTTTTGGTTGCATATTTTGTTTAGTCGCATCAAGTTTAGACTAATTAATTTAGTTCTTAGGTTTTTACTACATGATTATATCTCGTTTTTTTTTCATTTTTGTGGTTGTTTATCTTTGTATTCCTTATTTTAGATGCAGTGTTTAGCTTAGAATAATCAGATTTAGTCTCAGTCAGATTTCAAATGATAATCAACAAATTGCTTGGTCTATTTCTGATTAGCTATTAGAAAAAGTAGTTTAGTTGATTAATTTGTTTTGATTTGAAAACTGATTAGGATAATCTTTAGGTTTAAATTGCACCATCTCGATTCTGTTTGTCATTTTGATGTAGATTCTGATTCCTTTTTGGCTCTGTCTCTATTAGCCATGATTTGTATCTCACTAGAGACTTATAGGGGTCTAATTGAACTAACAGAAACTTAAGAGGACTTCAGAAACTTTAGAAAATAAATATCTAGAAGAAGGAAGGTTCTAGAAGGGACAACTGTCCAGAATTTATTAAAAAGATGCTAAAAATTGGACAGTTATCCATTATTCTCTATCAAAATATGTTGTACTATCCAAGGAATTTAGGGTAGAATATTTTTTTGATGCTATTCTGGATATACCCTATAAAAGAAAAGCTATTCACTCATTTCACACATTCATTAGCATATCGCACTTAAAAAAGCTCTGAAAAACAAAAGAGAAAATTTTTTTGAAATTTTTTGGCTAAAATGTCATTCTTCTAGTTAGAGTTCTGGGTTTGTTTTTTCTCTGAATACTCTGATTTTTGAGAAATATAAGTGCTGGTCCTTTGGTTTCTGGGTTGGTTTTCTGATTGCTGCTGTTTGGTTTTTGTTGTTGCTCCTTCTTTAAAGTTTCAGTTAGCATTTTATCTTTTTACTACTGGTTTTTGTTGTTGTAAGGTACTGATTTTACCTAATCTTGATGTACTGCCTATTTGGAATGATATAATATCAACAAGTTGCCAATTATATGCAATAAATGAGTGTTCTTTCATGTAATAGTTGATTGATTTGTTATAGATCTAGTAAATTTTTATAGTGTGAGTTTAAGTATGGAAATGAACTAGCATGAGCATTTGGCTTGGTCTCCTAATCCTTGTAATTCCCTCTTTGAATATGGCCAAGTCTGAATTTTTTTTTCTAAGTCCAAATACTGATTCTGAACTTTGATTGCTGAAGATGTCTTGCCTTCTTCTTCTGCTCACATGAAAAATAACATAATGTTTTACTTGAGGTTACAACTTGTAGATTTGGTCATTAGTTGGCCAAATCAACAAGTTTTAAAGCCAAGGGCTGGAATTTGGTCATTGTTATCCTGCTGAAATTGATGGCTCCATATGGTGGACTGAACTTTGATTGGATCGACTATATCCAAAAGGGGCAAAGACTTTACTAGATTGTTAATTTTCCAAAAATTGTAATAGAATTAGCATATAATATTCCTTTCAAAAGTTGGATTCTGGTGTAATAGTTTGGTATTTTCCCTTTGAAGTTGGAATATTGTTGTAATAAATCACTTGACACTTTCAAATGTTAAATATGTACATTTTCAGTTTAGGGTAGTCTGTAATTATTGTCCTTTGGCATCAATGACGTATACTGTCTTAGGTAAAAATACAGATGTTATTGGTTGTTTTAGGGTTAATGAAGATAGTTGATAGATATACTGATATGGTTATCTGCCTATTCAACATGAAGTTTTAATTGTATTTGCTATTAATTTCAAAGTTCAAGTTTTAATTTCCTTTAATATGAATGATGTGTCGCGATTCAAAGAGGCCTTTTCATTTAAAGTAGTTCAAGCTAGTACCACTATTTCAAATGGTTTGTTAATATGAAATTAAGTTTTATAGTCTAGTTATTCATTATGTTGACATTCAGAATTTATGTGATATCTGCATGTTCGTGTACTGGAGGAAGTGTGAAGGTCAAATAAGGCCTTAACACATTTAGCGCCTTCACCTAAAAGTTGGGCCTGGCATTAGCCCAAGTGAGACGGCCTGGTCAAGAATAAAGACTTGGGTTTGTCTCTAAGCCCTCACTTCATGCCCGGGCTCAATTTTGAGCCCAATCAAATGTAGTAGCACCTTTTCAAAAGGACACGGCCAGAATAACACGTTGGGCCTGCTCCTTGACCCATTCTTCTTAGTAGTTAAAATTATACACGTTTCTCCCAATGCTATATCCATAATTCTAGGCCTTTACAATAATCTCAAAATTAGTTTTAGGTGAATCATGAACATTGTAGAAATGCTTTAGGTACGATTAATTAACTTTTGTGACTATGCGTACAATTCCCGTGGCATAATCATGGTACATAACCTCTAATTCGGGTGTGCATTTCATGTGATCCGATCATAAAAACTTTGAATAATAATAAAAATAAACATATTCCGAATCACGGGTGCATTTCATGTAGCGTGATTTGCGGTGTGTCCCAAAACGGCAAGTGTACGACAATCGTAACTTGTTCAAGAATTAATTTCATAAAACCTAAAAAGGGTTTAAAATAATTAAAAGCAGTTAAAAAGTTAAAAATACATAATAGGTTTAAAACATATAGTAAATTAGGTAATTAGGCCAATATTAATAGTTAAACGACCGTGCTCAAATCACGGAACCTGGGAATGCCTAACACCTTCTCCCGGGTTAACATAATTCCTTACCTAGATTTTCTGGTTTCGCAAATTTTAAATTAAGTCAATTTTCCTCGATTTGGGATTTTAAAAATAAATCGGTGACTTGGGACACCATAATAAATATCCCAGGTGGCGACTATGAAATAAATTAAAATAATACCATTTCGATTAATGTCACTTAAATTAGAAAAACTCCCTTATACTCCCTTTGGGTGGTAAAAAGGAGGTGTGACAATTTCTAGGCATGAAACAGAGGATTACAACTAGACAGATTTTTGTATTCGAATGTATTCATGGTGTGAAACATGTGATTACAACTGGACATATTATTGTATTTGACTATATTCACAACATCAAACAGACTATTTTTAAATGGAAAGTGAATTAATTAACATAATGGACTCGTAATATAACTCAAAAAACTCAATAATAACACACAAATTTTGTATTTTTATTTATAAAAAGATTCTCAATCGAAAAATACCCAAAAAACATATCAATCTTCAGAGAAATTATATAATACATCTGAATACATAATATTAATTAAAAAAAATATAAAAACATTCATGTAATATAGCGAGACAGTGAATACAATGAAATACATAGAATAAAATGGGATACATTGAAATACAATACAAAAAAGACAATGAATACAATGAAATACATAGAATATAGCGAGATACGTTGAAATATAATAAAAACAAAAGACAATGAATACAATGAAATACAACGAGATATATTGAAATATATTAACAATAAATTCAAGTTGCTCAGCCCCAACTCCGTCGTCTTTGTTCAAGAACAACCCTAATATCGTCTCGTTGAAGCATCACCAGTATCCAGTCCTCGCTTGCTGTCATCGTGCCTCTGGTTGCCGACGATTAGCACATAATCACCGGCAAAATGTATAACACAAAATACCTGTTTGGTAGTAGATCTTGAAGCCAAAGGACTAATTGGGCAACTCCAATATTGAACAAAAATAGAAGATAATGTAACTGCTAAAATTGTATGAATTGTTGAAACCAAACAGTTGCAAAAATCAAAAGAACGAGTTGGAAATAATTTTGGTAGTAGATCTTGAAGCCAAAGGACTAATTGCTCCAGTGACGGTGATGGTGACAATTTCCAGCGTCCGGCGGAGGAGAAGACATCGGGAAATAGAGAGAGAGGGAGAATAGATATGGGGTAGGCGATAGGAGAAATTTGACGGGATATGAGAGAGAGAAATAATACAAAGCTTATTTTATGGCTTAAGGTTAGGAGGTGAGCATAAATAGATATTTGGCTATAAAAAAGCAAAACGTTGCTTTGAAATATAATTTTTTAAAAGGATATTTATTTAAAATAAATAAGGTATCAACCTTTGCAATAGGAGGTAACTAATCCATAAAAATACTAGTAAAAGATGGCTGGTGTTGCGCCGGACCCAAGCGTTGGGTTGCTTATTGTGGACTTTTAACATGGATGCCGATGATTTTTTTGTCAACCAACCGATGAAAGTTAATATTAAATTTCTTCTTATTATATGATAACCTTAATATTTGATTAAGATCTTTCAAAAAGATAGACGTTATTTGACCAACGTTAATCGGTAAATTGTTATTAACTATTTAATAGTTATCGTTGAAAGTTTTAATCACCCATTTATATTTTGTCGGTAACTTATCCAATCTTAATAATTGAAATTCTTTAAATTGTTGAATGTGACAAATATACTCTAATTTTATAAAAAAAAAACATTCTTATTTTTTTGCTCTACATAAAGTTGCTATTTGATTTTGCATTTTTGTTCAGGTAAAGTTGTCGGATTTACAGTATTTTTACATTAGGTTTTCCTTTTGTTATGCTAAGAATATTTTTTATTTTTTACAATTAAACTTTCATGGATACTTATATCTTGAAATCAAATAGGTTTATGTTATCTTTCCATATTCTTTGTTAACAGTGTATATTTTTTAGATCTCTCGATAAAATCGATGTTACTTGTTATCATCTTGATCTAAGAAAATCTTAGATTTAATTGAAATTTTATAGAAGCATATACTTTCTCATATATCCAACTGAAGTTAAAAGTTCGTGATTAATTTAACCAAGTTATCCTATTCAAAGCTAATCACAAACTTATAGCGAATCAAAGTTTTATTGTAAGGCCCCGTGAAATTTTTGTTAAAACTCAAAAGCTCGTAGTGCCAAGTTAGGAATATGTGTTAAAAATTTGTAAAATTCTTCGCGGCGAGCTTGCTTGCCGCGGTTCAGACCCATTTGGATTAATCTGTGCATTAAAAAGTTAATGAACTTTGTTTTCCAAAAAAGCGCATTTTTGCTATCCATTATGCGATCGCATAACAGCTATGCGGACCGCATAGTCGCCGTGTAGTCAGGCAGTTTGATAGTTAATTTGAGGTCAATTATGTGATCGCATAATCAATATGCGAGACGCATAGTCATCGCATAATCCGCTTGGAATTTTGTAAGGGGTAGTTCTGCGGTGCATTATGCGACCGTAGAACAGGTATGCGGACCGCATTTCTGTCTCATACCTAGACAGTTTGTTCAGGTTTTGGGACCATTTTTGCAGTCCGCATGTCCATTATACGATCGCAGATTGTGTCAGGATTCCTATTTTTTAACTTTTAAAACTCGACCCCATCCCGTTAAAATCACCCATTAGACCTCTTTTATGTCATTTTTACTGCAAATAGAGTGAGAGAGGGAGCTCTAGAAGGAGAAACTAACTCTCAAACCTTGCCAAATCTTTAAAGACTTTCAAGCGAAAATTGCTAGGCTTTCACCCCAAGAGGTGAGATACTTGGGCCCTAATCTCTAGTTTTGAAATTCACACTAGAATGAGTACTTAGCTTGGGGGTTCATGGGTATAAGATTGGATTTTTTGTATGAATATAAGATAATAGAGTATTGGGAGGTTGTGAACCAAAAATATAGCAATTTGGGTATAAAATGATAGAAATCTCTCACAAAAGGGTCCTAAAATCACAAGTGCACACTTAGTGCTTGATAACCTACTTAAATGAGCTATAATCTTGATTATGACTCTAATTATCGATTCAATTTGTAATTTCATAAAATAGATTGAAGTTGCTAAGAGTCTCGGAATTTTTAAGGAAAGCCTTATTGAGGTATGTATGGCTAAAATCCCCTTTTATTAGAAATTGAGCTCTGTTGGTAACTGCGCAAAATGTGGTCAGACTAGAATTTGGTTGATGTATTGATTGTTATTTCCCATGAATTGGTTTGCAAATATATGTATATACATGAAGAGTGTGCCTCAATATGTTCAATATACTATTCTTGTTAATTTAAAGAGGTGTGAATAATATAAACCATGTGATGGAATGCCTAGACCTCGATGTCAGGATTTAAATTGAGTTTGTTATGCCAACTATGTGAAATCTTATCTATCTTTACACTTAAGTTGTTTTTGTTTGTGTCTGTTATCTTAAATTGCAAGATTTGTATTGAGGGTGGACATGATGTGAAAATTGCGGCCCTAAGTACCAATGAATTGACATGATATATGTTAAATAAATATTCAAATGAGATTATTAATGAGAAAGAAACAACTCCTAGGTAAGGCGGCCTAGCCGATCGGGCCGTGATCGGACACCATGCCGCACACATGGTGGTAATGTGCTGATATTGAATTCCGAAAAAGAAAAAATGAGATGACGATTGAGGTATATGTCTCATATGAGTCAACCTAGCCGATCGGGTCATGATTGGACTTCGCTTACGATAATGATGGTATTGTGAACAATGATGAACATATGAAATGCCCAAACTAATGTTATGGAAAACATGTGAAAGTTGTATGATTCTTTATTTAATGATGTGGTGTTCGGTTAAAAGCTTTTGATTGTCTCTTATGACTTTCTTATTCTTGTATGATAGTTCTTTCCAATGAAATGGTGTTTAGTTATACATACTAGTACTATTCTATGGTACTAACGTCCCTTTTGCCAGGGGCGTGCATTTCTAAATGAATGTAGGTGGCTCCATAGCGGACAATGTCGATCGCGCATAGCGGAGTATCCTCCTCTCATAGTCTTGGTGAGCCCTTTTTCCTTTAAGGGGTTATGTTGCACATCTTTTGTTGTAGATTTTCACTTTTGAGGTATAGTCGAGGCCTTGTTCCCGATGTTTTCATACTTGTCTTTGCATCCTTAGAGGCTCTGTAGACGTTTGTGTGGGTGATGTACGAGTGTTGGATGGGTCTAGGAACTATGTTGTAATTCTAAACTCTAGTTTTCTCTAAATTGTAATTGTATGGAATCTTGGAACTTAACTACGGTTTAAGGTTGTGATATAAAATGAACTATCAATGTTGAATGTATAGCCTCTACTATTGTCCAATTAAATGAAAGCCTGATTCCCTAATCGTATTGAGTTGGGTAGAAAGTGTTTGATAAGTCTTGCTCAGTTGGGTTTACACGATTGAGCGTCGGTCGCGCCTCCCGAGGTTGGGGCGTGAAAAACTTGGTATCATAGCCTAAGGTTTTAAATTGTTCTAGGATGTCTCGGAGCCGTGTCTAGTAGAGTCCTTCTTATCGGTGTGTAGTCAAACACATCTATAAGTTGAAGGCTACTTGGGCATTTAGGAATAACACCCTTCTTTGACATTTTGGATCGTGCGACAAGACTGGCTACGAAACTATTCCCCCTCTAACTAGTTCATTGTTCTATCTTTCAGGAAATGACACCTAAGAAGAAAGCGAGAATTGGCCAAGAAGCCAATGCCACCTCAGGAGTGGTTGATGAATCACTGCTTGATAATGCGGGTGAGGGTAGTCGCCCTGCTATCACTCTGCTTGGTTCTTCTATTCCATAGTAGACTACCCCAATTCCTACACCTATGGAAGGTACCACTATCCCTCCCATTGATACTCTTGTTCCGTCTCCAGCTCCAGCTTCTGATGGTATTTTTGATGGGGATCTTAGGGGAGCTATCCAAATGCTAACTCAGTTAGTAGCCTCTCAGGCCCATAGGTCAAATGTCGCGATTAGTTCATCTAGCCAGCAAGGGGATTCCATCAGTTCCAGGGTGAATAGATTTCTTCAGTTAGACCTTCCAGTGTTTACGGGTGCCAATCCGGAAGAAGACCCTCAGGATTTTATTGATGAGATGCATAAGACCCTCAGAGTTATACGTGAAACTGAGATAGAGGGAGTAGAGTTAGATGCCTACCGTCTGAAAGGGGTAGCCTATTTGTGATTTGAGTTATGGTAAGATTTCCTTGAGGAGGGGAGCTCTTCGGCGAGGTAGATCGAGTTTGCCAATGCCTTTATAGATTATTATCTGCCTGCTCAGACAAGGGTAGCCCGTGCAGCAGAGTTTGTAAATATGAAACAAGGTAGTAGAAGTGTGTGGGAGTACCATATGGAGTTTGCCCGCCTGTCCAAGTATGCTATTCATATATTGCTCACAATGGAGGCTAGGGTGCGCCAGTTTGTTCAGGGCCTTAATCCTTTGACTATTAATGAGGCTTCTACAGCTGCCTTGAATTCTGTCATAAATTGTAGGAAGATGGTAGCATTTTCTCAGGCCACAGAGAACCACAAACTAAAGAACAGAATGGAGAGAGAGTGTAGCAGAAAGACCCGATCTATGGGCATCATGGGTGAGTCACTAGGTGGGGGAAGATCAGATTTTCGGGGACAGTCTTAAGCTAGTGCACCGACATCAAGGCCTAGCCAGCAATAGTATTGGAGTCGTTTCAAGCCCATTCATGGCGATAGGGGCTCCCACCAGCGGGGTCAGTTAGGAGAGAGATCCCAGCGGTATCAGAGGTCCCCGTGCCCCAGGTGCGGGAAGATGCACTCAAAGATTTGCTACTTGGAGTTACTCGTATGCTATGGATGTGGGATGAGGGGTCATATTCAGAGGCATTGTCGTATATCTCGCCAGGGAGCGTGCTGGGGCACAACATAGCCAGCCAGCCTAGCAGCTCCTACATCTTCAGCCCTCTCTCCAGCTTGAGGTACCCCAGTACGCGCAGGGCATGTCGCAGCTAGGTGGTGCAATAAATTCGAGAGGACCTAGATGGTTCTATGCTATGAGTGGTCGCCAGACTGCAGAGGCTTCTCCAGATGTTGTTACAGGTATTCTGACTATCCAATCCCATGATGTGTATACACTTATTGACCCTGGTTCCACCTTGTCCTATGTTATCCCTTTTGTTGCTATGGAATTTGGGATAGAACTGGATCAGCTTCATAAGCCATTCTCTGTGTCTACTCTGATTGGTGAGTCAATTACGACTGCTCGAGTTTATAGAGGTTGTGTTGTCACGATACGTGGTAGGGATACCATGGCCGATCTTGTTGAATTGGGTATGGTCGATTTTGATGTAATAATGTGAATGGATTGGCTTTATTCATGTTTCGCCAAGCTTGATTGTCGGACTAGAACTATGAGGCTTGAATTTCCTAATGAGCCCGTTGTAATGGAAGGGGGATTATATAGTGCCTAAAGTTCAGTTTATTTCTTACCTTAAGGCAGTAAAAGGAATCCGGGATCCAAGTAGATTAGGTTAAGGCAAGTATGAGTTCAACCCTTTTCTCATCGGGCCAGGATCGATAGCCGTTCGACCTGAGGAAAGTGCGGTAAGATTCAGAATCCCCAATGTCCAGTAAGTGAAAGAAAAAGGAAGCTTTTACAGCTATATAAAATGAAAAGTAATCACCTTTAAGAATATTAAATAATATTGTAGAATAAGAGGGAAAGTACAAGTAGGCTGCTTTAATGGTAGTCTTTACTTTTTCCCTTTCACTCGTAGTCGAATAGCGGTCCCGAATTCAAGTTGATTCTATTTCGACTCTTCCTCAGAGAAAGACGATCAAACAATTCCCAATCATGGTCCTTGCGGATCGAGCTTGTTTTATAGCAAGAGTAATTAATCGTTGTTGTTTCAAGGTCAGTCTGCTGGTAGGAATTCCTCAGGGCGTATTACGGTTTTTCACCGAGGGGGTGGATTGAATTCTCATTCTTTCCAATTGGTGATATTAAATTTTAGCCTTTTTGCGCAACCCGCGGATTTCCCCTCTTCATTTAAAGCTGCAAGCATCTTTTTGAGATCTTCTAAGGAAGACTCCCGATCTTTTTGCCGTCCACAAAAGAATTTCTCTCGAATGACTTTTGTAAAATCCCATTCATCGTTGGGATAAAGAGATTTCATTTTCGCGATTATCTTATTTTTTAATGAAAAGTGCCTAATAGTTATATCCCTTAACCGTGCTTGCTACTCCGCGTTGAACTCGTTTAGTGGCTTTCGAATGGAGTCTTCCCTGATTACGTTATAAAGTTCTTCCTTAGGAAGTCGATTTATTAGAGAAGCCATTTCCTTCTGCTCAAGAAGATGATCAAGAAGGGGTGTATCTACCATTTAGTTCGGGTTACGGACACTGGTGCCGAGGCACTTGAGTCCGTGCCAGTTGTAAATGAATTTTTGGATGTCTTTCCAGATGAGATCCCTGGGATCCTACTGGACAAGGAGATTGATTTTAGGATCAATGTGATACCAGACACGCAGCCTATATCAATTCCACCTTATAGAATGGCATCAGCAGAATTTAAAGAGCTAAAGGAACAATTGAAAGATTTGCTAGAAAAGGGTTTCATCTGGCCGTGTGTCATCGTGGGGTGCACAGGTCTTGTTTGTAAGGAAGAAAGATGGGTCACTAAGGATGTGTATTGACTACCGACAACTCAACAAAGTCACAATCAAAAATAAATATCCTCTACCTAGAATAGATGACTTGTTTGATCAATTGCAAGGTGCCAAGTGTTTTTCAAAAATTGACCTGCGGTCCGGGTATCATCAAATGAAGATAAGGAGCAGGATATTCCAAAAACAACTTTCAGGACTCGGTATGGGCATTTTGAATTTTTGGTGATGTCTTTTGGGCTAACAAATGCCCCGGCAGCCTTCATGGATCTTATGAATCGAGTCTTCAAGACTTTTCTAGACTCCTTTGTCATAGTGTTCATTGTCAATTTTCTTGTGTATTCCCGGAGTCGAGAGGATCATGCTAACCATCTCAGGGCAGTTTTGCAGACTCTTCGGCAACACCAATTGTATGCAAATTTTCGAAATGTGAATTTTGGCTCGAATCTGTCGCGTTCTTAGGTCATGTCGTCTCCAGGGAAGGCATTATGGTTGATCCTCAAAAGATTGCATCAATGAATAATTGGCCTAGACCGACTGCTCCAACAAAGATTCGCAGTTTCTTGGGTTTGGCTGGGTACTACAGAAGGTTTGTGGAGGGATTTTCTACTCTTGCCTCTCCATTGACTAAATTGACCCAGAAAGCACTTAAGTTCCTGTGGTCCGATGCTTGTGAAAGGAGCTTCCAAGAATTGAAATCAAGATTGACTTCAGCACCGGTATTAACCCTGCCAGAGGGTACAGAAGGGTTTGTGGTGTATTGCGATGCTTCAAGGATCGGGCTTGGGTATGTATTAATATAACACGGCAAGGTTATAGCCTACACTTCTAGGCAACTCAAGAATCATGAAAAGAACTATCCAACATATGACTTAGAGCTTGCGGCAGTGGTGTTTGCGCTAAAGATTTGGCGATATTATTTGTATGAGGTGCATGTAGAGGTATTTTCGGACCACAAGAGCCTTCAATATATTTTCAAGCAGAAGGAGTTGAATTTGAGACAGAGAAGATGGCTAGAGTTACTCAAGAACTGTGACATTGATATTCTCTATCACCTGGGAAAGGCTAATGTTGTGGCAAACGCTCTTAGTCAAAAATCTATGGGAAGTTTGGCTCATATGAAGGCCTATCAAAGGTCGTTGGCCCGGGAGGTTCACCAGTTGGCTAGTTTGGGAGTTCGCCTTGCGGACTCTAATGGAGGAGGAGGGATTGTGCATAATAGGGCTGAATCATCACTTGTGGCGGAGGTGAAGGAGAATCAATTCAACGATCTAATGTTAGCACAACTGAAAGAGGGGATTCATAAACATAAGACCACAACTTTTTCCTTTGGCATGGATGATGGTACCCTATAGTACTAAGGTCGCCTATGTGTTCCGGATATCGAGGGTTTTCGGGGAAAGATCATGGCGGAAGCTCACACTTCCAGGTATTCCATGCATCCATGTTCTACAAAAATGTATCATGATCTCAAGGAAGTTTATTGGTGGAACAACATGAAAAGGGATATGGCGGACTTTGTGGCTAGATGTTCGAACTGTCAGCAAGTGAAGGCCGAACACCAAAGGCCCGGTAAATTGGCTCAAAGCATAAAAATTCCAATGTGGAAATGGGAGATGATCAACATGGATTTTGTGATAGGATTACCGCGCACTCCACGCAAGTTTGACTCCATTTGGGTAATCGTGGATCGACTTACGAAACCAGCGCACTTCTTGCAAGTTAAATCTACTGACACTATGGAACAATATGTTCAGCTGTATATCAAAGAAATAGTAAGATTTAATGGCACTCCGGTCTCAATCATTTCAAATCGAGGGGCTCAGTTCACAGCCAACTTTTTGAAGAAATTTCAGCAAGGTTTGGGTACTTCGGTAGATCTTAGCACGACTTTCCACCCACAGACCGACGGGCAAGCAGAACGGACTATTCAGACGCTTGAGGATATGTTGTGTGCTTGTGCTCTTGATTTCAAAGGTAGTTGGGATAATTATTTGCCACTCATAGAGTTTTCTTATAACAACATCTTCCACGCTAGTATCCGGATTGCACCATTTGATGAATTGTATGGTAGGAGATGTAGGTCTCCCATTGGGTGGTTCGAGGTTGGAGAAGCTGAATTGATAGGGCCGTATCTTATGCACCAGGCTATGGAGAAATTCAAAACTATTAAGGAAAGGTTAAAAACTTCTCAGAGTCGCCAAAAGTCGTATTCGGACGTTCGTCGCAGAGATTTAGAATTCAAAGAAGATGATTGGGTATTCTTGAAGGTTTGCCCCATGAATGGTATCATGCGGTTTGGAAAGAAAGGAAAATTGAGTCCAAGGTATGTCGGACTGTACAGAATTATTTAGCGGATTGGTCAGTTGGCATACAAGCTCGAGCTGCCACCCGAGGTGTCGTTGGTTCACCCAGTCTTCCATGTGTCTATGTTGAAGAAGGCCGTGGGAGATACGTCCACTATTATGCCAGTTGAAACTATTGAGGTTAATGAAGAACTGTCATATGAAGAAGTTCTAGTTGCCATTCTTGACAGGCAAGTTCGAAAATTGAGAAATAAGGAAATTGCCTCCGTAAAAGTGTTATGGAAGAACGAGTAGGTTGAGGAGGCCACTTAGGAAGCCGAGAAATAAGTGAGGAAGAAGTACCCACATTTGTTTGTATAGCCATATAATAGCTTTTTAGGCATTTGGTCCCTAGAAACTCTTATCTTTTGATTTGATCTATGTAAAACTGTTCTATCTTGATTATATGTTGCCTATGCGGCCATGGTTGGTGTTGTACAGATTATGTTGTGTCTATGGAACATGTATAGTGTGAGCACGTAATTTTTTTCCTATGTGAAATACTACTACAAATTAAAGAAATATATTTTTCTCCAATTGTTTGCAATTTTATAGGACTTTTGTAGGATTTTTTTGTTAATTGTTTGCATTTCTTTGCATGTTTACTTTTATTAAAATCATAAAAAAATACCAAAAATACCATGAATTGCATTTAGATTTTGTGTTCATATTTTAGGATTAATTAATTAATTAGTTGCTTTATTTAAAATGAAAATCACAAAAATGACTCACTTTTACATTCTTGGCTTTTAAATTTTGGATTATTAATTTTTCTCTTTTAATTTAGGATCAAATAATTTTTATAAATTTACAGTTAGATAATTAGCTTAATTTCACAATTTGAATTAATTTAGAATTTAATTTAGATTTTTTAAAATTAATTAAATAAAGAAAAGAAAACAAAAAGAGAAAGGGAATTGAAAAAGCTTGGTCCTAGATTCAACTTGGGACAAATTGAGGCTGAGCCCAAATATAAACCCAAATCCGCCCCTACCCAGCCTAAACCCGCCCCTCTGACCCGACCCACTCCCCAAATACACAACACAATAAAAGTAAAACCTAGACCTATAGATCCCTACCCTGAGGAGATCTGCTGCAGACCCCCTCCTCTTCATCCCCGTTCTTCATTTTCTTCAGGGACACACATAGAGACCCCTGCTTCCATGGCTGCTTCTTAAACAAAACCAAACAACATCTTGAAGGTTTTCTTCTTCAACCTTAACCCACAAAAAGCCTAACACCAGGAGCAGCGACCCCAACTCCTTCTTCTCAAATCCAATGCACCCCAGCCCTTTTCCACTGAAGTTTGCTGAAAAATACGCATGCACGCATAGAGAGTGGTTGAATAATGAGAGGATAGAGTGAAAAACAGAGTACGAAGGGATAGAGATCATCCATCCTCACTCAACTCACCAACCTCTCTAAAACAAAGTGGATTCAGATTCGTTGCCATCGAGATTCAGAGTTGTTGTTTCCGTTCGTGCCGAGCAAATTTAGGTTGGTTCATGTTCGAAGTCCAGTTGCCATTTTTGTTCGATTTTTGTTGCTGCTATGGCTGCTTCATTTCTTTTGGGTCATTTTGGTTTTTTCCGTTTCAAAAATTACGGGGTTCGATTGAGGTTGAGATGAGTTCGAGTTCGTCAGCGAGATTCGAGTTTCTCTGGCGAAGTTCGGTCAGTCCATTGTCTGCGAGTTTCCATTCGTGATCTTATTGCTTGTGAGCTTCAAAACAGCCGAGTTTTTGAATTTCAAATTCTTTTTAAGGTCAATCCCCTTTCCTATCTATATTTTCCTTTTTGATCTCATACATATGTGGTGTTTTTTGCTTGGTGTGATCCTGTGGATTAATTGATGCGTGACTATCGAATGAATGTATTTGTTCCAGTAATTATGTCAAGCCTAGTTTCTGAAATTAAATAGGTAATCGGCTTCTATTTTAGAACTTCATTGATCAATGACAGTCAATGGACACTCTTCATTTTATTGAATTTGTCTTCGCCTCAAAATTAACAAGTTCGAAGAGGTGAAAAATTAAGAACTGAGTGAAAACATGAATTTGTGACGGTTTGAGCTTTTGGATAAATTTTTGTTTTGCTTTGTTAGTTTAATACTCGTGAACATCGTTTGCTTTAGGCCCGTAATTAAATCATCACAATTACGGGTACGGTTCCTGTGGCGAAGTTGTGATACTTAATTAGTTTTAAATACGAATATCTGTAAAAAAAAAATTATTGAATGCATTTCTTTTAAAAGAAATTGAGGCGCGCCATTCACATAATTGAGTCACCTAGTCTATGGCCCTTACATCGATATCTTAACTAGTGTAGAAAATGCCTTGAACTCTCGTAGTTTGCTTTAGGTACGTTTAATTAAATAAATTATCATAGCTACGGGTACTGTCCCGTGACGTAGTTGTAATGCCTAATTTCTAAATTCGGGAGTATATTTATCTGACGCAGCCGCAATTTAATCTTGTTAATAAAATAAACATGTTGTGGATTGTGGGTACGGTTCCCGTGATATAATTCGCAATGTGTAATTAAATAATTAGTTATATGACAATTGGATAATTAAAAGCGGTTTAAAAGGAATAAAATGCACATAGGTTTAAAAATATTTTAAAATTAGATAAATAGGCCAATAATAATAGTTGTGCGACCGTGCTAAAATCACGAAACTCGGGAATGCCTAACACCTTCTCCCGGGTTAATAAAATTCCTTACCCGGATTTCTGTGTTCGCGGACTATAAAACATCTTTTCTCAATTCGGGATTTAAACCGGTAACTTAGGACAACATAAATTATCCCAAGTGGCAACTCTAATTTTTAATTAAATAATCCCGTTTCCATTGTCATTTAAATTGAAAAGACTCCCTTATACCCTTCGGGAGTAAAAAAAAAGGAGGTGTGACAGCTCTGGCGACTGTGCTGGGGATAAGAACCCAGAACTTCTGGTTCAGGGTTCAAGAATTCGTTCTTAGAATAATTGTTATATTTGGCTTTGTTTATTATCTGATTTTATTACATGTTTGGGCCTAATGTGCTAAATGCTACTTTTATCCCTTTGATATTGTCTGAACTGTATATAAACTGCTACGAAACCCTCTCTTCTCTCTTTTGAGGAGTGCACGCTGGCGTGACTTCTTTCTGTTAATGTCATATCCCAAATTAGAATGAGGTTCAGACAAGTTGCAAAGCTGGATGATCTTTTGGTTACTGATACTGTAACGACCTGACCGGTCGTTTTGAGCTCTAGTGCATCGTTCAGCGGTCTGAGGCCATGAGCAGTTTCATTTCAGGTATATTAACTTATGCGTATGGTCGGAATTGAAATTCAGGAAGATCAGAGTTAAATTTGAATGAAAATTCTCATTTCAGAAGCCTTAAGTCGAAAAAAATGGCTAAGATTGGAATTTCAAGTAAACGACTTCGGAATCGAGATCTGAAGGTTTCGGCAGGTTTGTATGATGATTTCAGACTTGGGCGTATGCCCGGATCTGGTTTTGGATGACCTTGGAGCGTTTTGGCATCTATTGTGGAAGTTGGCATTTTGGAAGAAATTTCATAAGTTTGGTTTGAAGTGCATTTCATTGTTATCAATGTCCGTTTGGAATTCCGGGATTGGGAGTAGCTCCGTATGGTGATTCTGGAGTTGGGAGATTGATCGGAAGAGAATTCGGAGGTCCGTAGGTCATTTTTGGAGCCATTTGGCTAAAGATAGAAATTTGAAGGTTTTTGAGAAGTTTGACCGGAGGTTGACTTTTTGATATCGGGGTCAGAATCTAATTCCGAAAGTTGGAGTAGGTCCGTAATGTCAAATATGATTTGTGTGCAAAATTTGAGGTCAATCGGACATGATTTGATAGGATTAAACATCGAAAATAGAAGTTGGAAAGTTCAAAGTTCATTAAGCTTGAATTGGGGTGTAATTCATGATTTTATCGTCGTTTGATGAGATTTGAAGTCTCGAGCAAGCCCGTAATGTGTTTTGGGATTGGTTGGTAGTTTTGGTTGAGGTCCTGGGGGCCTCGGGTGGATTCCGGGTGATTAACTGATCGAAAATCAATTTTTGAGAAGGCTGAGATTTGCTGGTTGCTGGTATTTCCGCTTCTACGGAAATCGCAAAAAGCGAGGAAAAAGCCGCAGAAGCGGTTAGAGGGGAGGTAGCCCAGGACCGCAGAAGAAGCCCTATATCCACATAAGCGGAACCGCAAAAGCGGTGCGCTCATCGCAGAAGCAAAAATGGGTTGGAGCCTAGGGACTGAAGAAGAGGAATCTTTTCCGCAAAAGCGGGACCGCATTTTTGTAAACTTTTCGTTCGAGGTTAGGAATTATTACAAATTGGGTTGTAAAGTTTAATTGAGCATATATTAATGGATTTGTATGACCATTGGCTAGTTTTAGAGCTTTGTGCGTTGGTTCGAGCCTTTGGAAGAATGTAGAATGCCGATTATGGATTTTCGGAGCGAGGTGAGTCTCCTTTCTAATCTTGTGAGGGGGAAATTACCCCATAGGTGAGTTAAATCGGTTATGTGCTCCTATTTGTGGGGGCTACGTACGCACGAGGTGACGAGAGTCCGTGCGTAGCTACTATTATGCTGTTGTCCGGGTAGTCTAGGACCCAAAAATATGTCATATTTGGATTATTTATGACCCAATTGATAGCTTGAATTGTCTAAATCACCTTGGATTAGTAAATAAATTTTAAAAAGTGGTTAAAGATCATTTTTCCTGAATCGTTAAAAAGAGAAATTGCCTTAATTGGATAAATATTCCCGATAAGTTCTTAATTGGCTACTTGAGCATGCATTTTATATGTACCTACGTCGCATGTGTGATTCGCGAGCAGGGTATGTTTTTATTTATGGAACGGGACGAACGCCACGGCAGATTAAATAGATGCATCTATGGGTTCGGGCCGCTCGACCCTCGACAGTGCACAGTTTACATTTCTGTTGGAGCGGGCCGTCGCCTCTGCACGATTTGCGCATGTTGGTGCTGCTGCCTTGAACTTAATTAAGTTAGTATCGCCTTTTTGTGGCTTAAAAGTATTTGGATTATATTCAAAAGAAATTCTGGAAATTTCCTATGAAAGAATTACATGTTTACTTGATTTCCTCTATCTGGATTAAAAATCATGTTTATAAAATAAATACACTATTTAATATATATATATATATATATATATATTGAGGATGAATAATTATTGGACCATTAGAGAGTGTCAGAGTTGACCATCTCGTCTCTACTCCTTCGGGATTAGGCGGGATACTCACTGAGTACACGTTGATTACGTACTCATACTACACTTCTGTGCATTTTTGTTGCATAGGTATATATATACCTCTAGCAGCCTACTGGGTGTAGCAGCATGGATGATTCTGGGACTAGGTAAACTACATTGTTCAAGACGACCCGCAGCTAGTGTAGCTCCTTTCAGTATTTTTTTTATTATTTATTCCCTGTCCATTGTATTTCGGACAGATGTTGTATTTTATTTTCCTTATCGATAGTTGCTCATGCACTTGTGACACCGGGTTTCTGGGATGGTTTCGAAAGAATTGTACTAATCATTTATTGTTTAATTTGAATTGAAGTAATGATTGTTTTTAATTATGAAAAATGGAAGGAGAAATCTTAGATTTTCAAAAGTATTAAAAGAGGATTTAATTGATAACTTAATTTTCTTGCCTGACAAAGGTATCCGGCGCCACCACGACCCTTAGTAGATTTTGGGTCGTGACAACATGGTATCAGAGGACTAGGTTCCTGTCGGTCTCACGAGTCATGAGCAAGTCTATTAGAGTCTCGCGGATCGGTACATAGACGTCTGTACTTATCCTCGGGAGGCTGCAGGGCTGTTTGGAGTACTTCCCTTATTGATTTCCTTATCGTGCGGTTCAATTCCTTTGAGGCTTATGCCTTTGATTTCTTCCTATACAATCTTACGCGAACGCTTGTTATAAATCGAAAATTGAAGCATTTAATGTCACTACAAATGTGTTGCGGGATGATTCTCCCAGTATAGTTAATTGGACTATTATAGTCGCTTTATGGAGAGGTATTATATTGTTTCAGCTCAGTAATAGAACTTCTAAGAGCCTTGAGGCTAGGCACAGGATGCCGCAATGCTTATGAGTGATTATTCCACAATATTGTTGTGATGGTAGGGTGTTTGCCCATGTGTCGGGGCAGTGAATGAATTTAAGGGAGGTTTACTCAGTGTGTAAGCAAAGGGATTCAGTATTTTACTCCCTCCACGGGGAAAGTCAATCGAACTAAGGATGGTCATATGTGGACTAGTGGAAGTCATGAGACGTGGTAATGGCAAGCGTGGTGGAGTTCTCCTCTATATGGGGGTGTTGTTGTCCTAATTGAACGCTTTAAGTTTGTTAGTGTTATGATCTGTTACAATTTTCCTTTGGGGCAAGATATTATGAAATAGTATTGGAGATACAACTATCAGATATCGCAGGGTTGGTTCCGGATTTAATCAGTATTGCAAATGTTGACGGTTCGATAAATATGACTTTCGGAAGGGTTTAAGTCAGTAGCGATTTGTGGGTTCAAGTTCTATGAAGATGAATTTTATTAAGGCAACAACTGAGCAGCAAGGGATGAGAAAGACATGTGGGAAGTGTCAGACAGAGTTTTAAACTACTAAAGGACCATGCTTAGGGAGCACAGCCCGAACAGCTGATTGAAGGAGTGAGTTTTCCCAAAGTGGGAGAGTGGCGGTGCTGTATAGGGCCTAGTAGTAGGACGACTATGCGCCTAAGGATAGTTTGGAAGGATCTGGGATCTTAGCGGCGGGCAATGGAAGTCTGTAGAGTTAATTCGAAGCATGGGGTTGTTATGCGGCAGGAGATTTGGTATGACGGAAATGAGCTGCTTGAAATGAAGAAAGATGTAGCATGACTTTGAAGAGGAAGGATGTTGTCGCACATTTAATTGGTGTCCACGAGGGGTAAATAGGCTGGTACAGCTAGGGAGTGATCTTGGACTTAGGAGGGTCATTTCCTGTGAGCAGTTTAGCAGTCGCGTGGTTGGCGAGGATTCTTAGAAGAGTTCTACAAGTTATGTAGCAAAGGGGATTGTTGTGTGAATGTTGTTAATGATTTAGAGTATCAAATTGGGTTCTACGGTAAGATATCGAGAATGCTGGAGATTAATTGCGCAAGGTTATGTCAATAAGAGATTAAGGAATCCTGATGAATTCCAGAGTTGTGAAATAATAGCTTCAAGCTAAGTGGGAGAGTCCCACCGTTTATGATTGGGTTGCATGGTTAACTACTTGCGAAGTTTCTGGTTATTAGCATACTGAGGGGTTATCCCAGCTACGAAAAAATACCATAAGCAGTAATTTGAGCAGAGGAATTATTAAAGATATGTTATGATTGGCTTTATGGGCTCATGTTCGAACTTGGGAAAAGATTCAGGATTTATGCCTTGTATAGAAGCGAGTTTAAAGGGGAGTGATTCTGCCAGGTGCTTCGTTGGGAGGGTACTAATGTACTAGAAGATTCATAGAGTTGATTATATTCGGGACCAAGTCAGAGCGGGTGTCTCTCAGCAATGGTTCTAGTAGATCATAAGGGATAATGTGTGGTGCCCAATAATTTCAAGCCTATGAGTACAGTTAAGGATCAAGATTTGTAACGGATTATGAGAAGGTGCCCAGAATGTTCTATGATATTTTGACTTGTGGTATAGCATTTGAGATATATGAAGTAGTTCGTGGGATTCGGGATAGCATGGTTTTGTGATTTAAGGTCACTCGGGGTGAGTGTAGATGGAGTATATTGTGTGTTGAATGGAGTTAGTCTTAATCCTAAGGCAAGCAAGGATGAATTGGAAGGAGGTGGATTGATTAGCCATTGTTGAATTTGGCATGTTGGGGTCTGTGATCAGTTCATTCCGCGTGATCAAGTTATGTGTATGATTTGTGGCGGTGCATGTGAGGCTCATCGGCTGCCGTAATTGATGTTATTTGAAAGCATTCTTCTGTTATGGCTTGTTAAGTGGAAGCGGATTCTGGAAGGGCTATGGTGGCTTGGACCACTACTTAGAGATTTGCATATCCTACAGTTATGGGAATTTACCTGTGTGTTGCCATGATTCTCCTGAAGTGAGTTAAGTGAAAAGTTCTTATGCGATGAAGTGTTAAAATATTAATGGTTTCGGAGTTACGATGAGGATCGTGTTATATCGTATGTTGGCACGTTGGGTGCAATGGGTAGCATGGAAATTCGAAGTGAGGATAGAGGTTGTAGTTCGGTGTGGACAAAGACGTCACAAGCTCGGATGAGCAGGAAAGGAGCTTCGCTGTTTAAAGTAAGTTGGGATTGTCTTCAGCGTCACCTAAGATTGGTGTTTTATAAAGAGAGCTTGTATCATGGTTAATGATTCTTGATCGCTTTTCAGCGTTAGTGCGGTCGGTGGGTTGGAGGTAAGACCCAGTTAATTGTTGTGGTAAGTTATGGGAGTGTGTTCCACATGAAGATTGCATAAATATGGCACGTAGCCACTTGATTGATTAAAGATCTAGAACAAGTATGAAGAATTATGATGATATCGCTAAATTGAGAATGGATGCCTGGAGGGCACTCGGATTCTGAGTTGTGGACTGTACTCCGATTATGATGGTTGTCCTTGTGTGTTATGAGAAGAGGGAAATTAGTATGGACCTTTGAAAGGTTAATGACTTAGTTTGATATGATCAGGATCGACTTAAGGTCGGTGGATGGGTTTAAATGTGGATATGGGCTCTATATCAGGCCAGTTGTGTTCATTTCAGTAACCTGCTCCTTATGGAGTAGTCAGGGTGTTATTTCGTCGTCAGATAATCCATGTAGTGATGCATTGCGCCGTGAGAGTTGTGAGACGGCCTGGGAAATTGTGTATGTGTTGAGGATCCGCGTGGAAATGTCGTATTATGAGCAAAATGGCTCCTGAGATTCAGATTATATATCGTACCTCAGATGTGCTTGAGTTTCGAAGCTTATGGCACTATATGTCCCCCAGGGAATGGTACTATACACTTAGAGTGCTTGTGACCAAGATTCGGTATTTCAGTGTAATGAGCAATTTAGCTTGATGTTTATCTCTTTATGTGAGTTCTGCATGTGGATCGGGTGGCACACCACCATGGGTATGTTACTTGGATCGGGTGGCACGCCGCCATGGTTATATTGTGAGGATCGGGTGGCACGCCGCCATGGTTATGCTGTATGGATAGGGTTGCACACCGCAACAGTGTGATGTTGAGAGTAGTTTTTTATATGCTAATTTTGTATGTCATGCTTCCTATTTTCTAAGGAAAGTCCGTAGTAGCGGGGGAGTTAGGTACTTCCTTCCAGAGTTCGTTTTCCTTTGGCATTGCGTTCGAATTGGTGGCCTATTGGCACATGGTAGCATTATATGAGATTTTAACAATTTCTGGGGTGGCTTATTGCCTGAGCAATTGTATCAGATGAGACGAGATCTCTTGATCTAGGATTCTGTGCAATCCAGCTGTATGAGGTATGTTATGGAGATAAGACCATTATTGGGTTCAGAATGAGGTGAAGGTTTTGTCAAGATTATATACATAATGTTTTGTTGACTCGGCAGTCGATTATGAATGTTGGTACATCTCTTTCATCATGGCGGTATGGTAAAGGATAGAGTAAGACCTGTATATATCATGGGGTGCAATGGGAACATCAGATTAGTAGGATTTTGACCAAGTTGATCAGAAAAAGGCTATTGTGGTCCTGTGGACTAAGTGTTGCAAAGTAAGAATCCAGCAAAGTTATGCAGTCATGTTTAAGTACAACGTGTAGTGATTGATATGGTGGTCGTATGTTGGAAACGGCCTAGCATAGGATTCCGGATGTTGGAATCGGGCTCTAAGGCTTATTTGCTTGAATAAAAGGGAATATCCTCAGAATTTATCGAGCTAATGTGCTCAGCTAAGTTGTGGTAGCACGGGAAGGTGCATGAGGTGCTAAACAGTTCTTTCAGACCACTTCAGTATAGTTCTCAGCACATTCAAGGACGAACGTATGTTTAAGTAGGAGAGAATGTAACGATCCGACCGGTCGTTTTGAGCTCTAGCGCGTCGTTCAGCGATCTGAGGCCATGAGCATCTTCATTTCAAGTATATTGACCTGTGCGTATGATCGAAATTGAAATTCAGGAAGATTAGAGTTAAATTTGAATGAAAATTCTCATTTCAGAAGCCTTAAGTTGGAGAAAATAGCTAAGATTGGAATTTCGAGTAAACGACTTTGGAATCAAGATCTGAATGTTCCGGAAGGTTCGTATGATGATTTCGGACTTGGGCGTATGCCCGGATCAGGTTTTGGATGACCCGGGAGCGTTTTGGCGCCTATTGTGGAAGTTGGCATTTTGGAAGAAATTTCATAAGTTTGGTTTGAAGTGCATTACAGTGTTATCAATGTCCGTTTGGAATTTCGAGACTGGTAGTAGCTCCATATGGTGATTCTAGAGTTGAGAGCAATCGGAAGTGAATTCGGAGGTCGGTAGGTCATTTTTTGAGCCATTTGGCTAAAGATAGAAATTTGAAAGTTTTTGAGAAGTTTGACCGGAGGTTGAATTTTTGATATCGGGGTCGGAATCCAATTCCGAAAGTTGGAGTAGGTCCGCAATATCAAATACGATTTGTGTGCAAAATTTGAGGTCAATCGGACATGATTTGATAGGTTTAAACATCAAAAATAGATGTTGGAAAGTTCAAAGTTCATAAAGCTTGAATCGGGGAATAATTCATGATTTTAGCGTCGTTTAATGTGATTTGAAGCCTCGAGCAAGTCCGTAATGTGTTTTGGGATTGGTTGGTAGTTTTGGTTGAGGTCCCAGGGGCCTCGGGTGGATTCCGGGTGGTTAATGGATCGAAAATGGTTTTGAGATGGCTGAGGTTTGCTGGTTGTTGGTATTTCCGCTTTTGCGGAAATGGGACCGCAGAAGCGGTTAGAGGGGAGGCAGCCCAGGACCGCAGAAGCGGCCCTATATCCGCATAAACGGAACCGCAGAAGCGGTGGGCTCATCGCATAAGCGAAAATAGGTTGGAGCCTAGGGACCGCAAAAGCGGAATCTTTTCCGCAAAAGCGAGACCGTGGAAGCGGGAATATTTCCGCAGAAGAGAAAAGACCTGGAGGCAGAAGGTTATTTTTAAAGTTGGGGATTGGCCATTTCTCTCATATTTTCTTGGCATGGGGGCGATTCTTGGAGGATTCAAGAGGGGAATTCATTCATCAATGATAACGTAAGCGAATCCCACATATTATGAGTTAAATACATTGATTATGTATATATTTTAGCATGTAAATGGGTAGAGAATTGAGGGTTAGAGAAAAACCTAAAAAATTATATTTTGGAATTTAGCCACGATTTTGAGTATGGAATTAAGAGAAAATCATATATTTGATTTCGTGAGTTCATGGATAAACTTTATCTTCGAGAAATTTCGGATTCCGGGCACGTGGGCCCGAGGGCATTTTTGTCAACTTTTCGTTCGGGGTTAGGAATTGTTACAAATTGGGTTGTAAAGTTTAATTGAGCATATATTAATGGATTTGTATGACCATTGGCTAGTTTTGGAGCTTTGTGCGTTGGTTCGAGCCTTCGGAAGAATGTAGAATGCCGATTATGGATTTTCGGAGCGAGGTGAGTCTCCTTTCTAATCTTGTGAGGGGGAAATTACCCCATAGGTGAGTTAAATCGGTTATGTGCTCCTATTTGTGGGGGCTACGTACGCACGAGGTGACGAGAATCCGTGCGTAGCTACTATTATACTGTTGTCCGGGTAGTCTAGGACCCAAAAACATGTCATATTTGGATTATTTATGACCCAATTGATAGCTTGAATTGTCTAAATCACCTTGGATTAGTAAATAAATTTTAAAAAGTGGTTAAAGATAATTTCCTGAATCGTTAAAAAGAGAAATTGCCTTAATTGGATAAATATTCCCGATAAATTCTTAATTGGCTACTTGAGCATGCATTTTATATGTACCTACGCCGCATGCGTGATTCGCGAGCAGGGTATGTTTTTATTTATGGAACGGGCCGAACGCCACGACAGATTAAATAGATGCATCTATGGGTTCGGGCCGCTCGACCCTCGACAGTGCACAGTTCACATTTTTGTTGGAGCGGGCCGTCGCCTCTGCACGATTTGCGCATGTTGTGTTGCTGCCTTGAACTTAATTAAGTTAGCATTGCCTTTTTTTTGGCTTAAAAGTATTTGGATTATATTCAAAAGAAATTCTAGAAATTTTCTATGAAAGAATTACATGTTTACTTGATTTCCTCTATCTAGATTAAAAATCATGTTTATAAATTAAATCCACTGTTTAATATATAT
>MU763692.1:0-17173 GCA_026770625.1 Nicotiana glauca | reverse complement strand
TGTCCTGGGGTCCCTCTCCACTCCAATCGGGGCAAGTCTGGTAAAGCCAAGGTCACGGTCTTGGCGTGACAATCCTAAATAGCATGATACGGGGACAACCAATCCATCCCCAATATAACATCAAAATCAACCATGCCTAGAAGCAATAGATCAACACGGGTCTCAAGACCCTCAAATAATACTACACAGGAACGATGAACTCTGTCGACCACTATAGAATCACCCACTGGCGTGGATACATATACAGGAATGCCCAAGGCATCACTAGGCATATCCAAGTAAGGAGCAAAATAAGACGACACATATGAATACGTGGACCCAAGGTCAAATATCACTGAAGCATCCCTGTCACAAACCAGAATAGTACCTATAATCACAGCATCTGATGACTCGGCCTCTGGCCTGGCTGGCAAAGCATAACAACGGGGTTGGCCCCCACCTCCCTGAACTTTGTCTTTGGGACGATCTTCTACTGGCTGACCCCTGCCTCTGGCGGTCCGAGCTCCACCTCTACGGTCCATACCTCCATCTCTATGATCCCTACCAACTCCCATGGCCATTTGAAGACGGATCGGCTGAATCAATCCATCAATGAATCTCCGGACCCTCTCTCACTCTGTAGGGAGTATCACAACTGCATGGCGTGCCAAATCAAAAATCTGGTCTCATACTGTGTAACTGTCATGGAGCCCTGCTGGAGGTGCTCAAACTGCCTACGAAGTGCCTCTCGCTGAGTGACGGGGAGAAAATTCTCCAAGAATAACTCCGCAAACTGATCCCATGTCACAGCTTGAGACCCTGCTGGTCTAGATAGGCAATAATCTCTCCACCAAGTCTTGGCGGATCCTGCAAGCCTGAAGGTGCAAAAATCGACCCCGTTGGTCTCCACTATACCCATAGTCCTGAGGATCTCATGACAACTGAATAGAAAATCCTGGAGATCCTCCGATGAAGCACCGTTGAAAGTGGTGGTGAAAAGCTTGGAGAACCGATCAAGTCTCCACAAATCATCCGAAGACATGGTCGCTCTATCTCCGACCTGAGCTGTAATACCTGTCTGGGCTGCCACTGCAGGCTGAACCACTGGAACCTGAGTCCGGGGAGCTACCTGCTCCGAAGTACGCATAGCAAGAGTTTGAAGCCCTCATCTAGCCTGAGAAGTGGCTAGTGCTACTGGCAGCAAACCCGCTCTAGTGACACTGTCCATAAAGCCTGCTATACGGACGAGAGCATCCTGGAGATCCGAGGGAAACATAACCCCTCCTGGGACCTGAGCTGGGCCCACTAGAGCTGCTAGGGTTGGAACCTCCTCATCAAAGTCAATATGAGGCTCCACCTCTGGAACTGCTGCCTGGGGCTGAGCCCTGCCCCTACCACGGCCTCTGGCACGGCCTCGGCCCTGCCCCTCGCGGGAGCTGCTGCTGGGGGCTCGGGCTACTGCACGGTAGAAGAAGAAGCACGTGTTCTCGCCATCTGCGAAACAACAGAGTAGAAGGACAATCAGTGTTTGAGAAACAGATTCGCACGACAAGAAAGAACAAAAGTGAAACGTTTCCTAACTCCATAGCCTCTGGGGGATAAATACAGACGTCTCCGTACCGATCCCTCAGACTCTACCGAGCTTGTCCGTGAGTTGTGAGACCCATGTAACCTAGTGCTCTGATACCAACTTGTCGCGACCCGAATTTCCCACCACCGGGGTCGTGATGGCGCCTACTATCGGAGCTAGGCAAGCCAACTATTTAAACACTTCACAAAGTTTTTATCTAGAACAATATGATAAACAGAAATAAATACTTAAAATATACAGAAGACTTTTAACAAAAACGATATCATAATGCGGAAGTTTTAAAAATATCTCTACCCAGTATCTAGTGTCACCACTCACTGACTACTAAGGAGTAATAAAAACATCAGTCTAAAAGAAAATACACAAGAGTCTGTCTCGATACAAATAAACAAACTAAAATAACATAGATGAGACTCCGAGCCCGCGGACGTCAGCTAAGCTACCTAAGAGTCTCTGGACTGAAGGTCGGTTCCCGGTCTAGAACTGCTGCGGCGGTCCTTTAGCTACCTCCTGATCTGTGCACAAAAAGGCACAGAAGTGTAGCATCAGCACAACCGACCCCATGTGCTGGTAAGTGCCTGGCCTAACCCCGACGAGGTAGTGACGAGGCTAGACAGGACCTACCACAAATAACCTGTACAGATATATATACAATAACAAGAGAATACGCTAATCTAAACAGTTAAAAGGGGAGGGAAGCATGCTGGGGGGTACAACAGTTCAAATACAGAAATTGGCTAAAAACGTGAAAACTGAGCAGGTAATAACTGATAAAGAAATACCAAAAAGCTCGACACACAAAACAATAAACTCAGTCCATATTCCCGTTGTGGCGCGCAACCCGATCCTCAACATTTAACACTGTTGCGGCGTGCAACCCGATCCTCGACAATTAATCCGTTACGGCGTGCAACCCGATCCTCAGTATTTAGTACCGTTGCGGCGTGCAACCCGATCCTCAATATTTACCAACAAAACTCACCCAACATCATTCGCAACTCAGGTGCGAGGGAGTAACATCAAAAAGAATATAAAAGTCCCGATGAGGGAATATCTCTAACAACTCAAATATCCCGGCAAGGGAGTGTTCAATTTATACCAACATCCTGGCAAGGGAGATAATCACAGGACTTCCACTTCTAATACTTAGCTACCAACAACTTTAAGTCGAGCCAATGCTTCAATAATCTATACAAGTTTTCTATTTGTCCTCAATCGATCATATCGGTGAACTCAATCAATTTAAGCAACAAGTCATACCACATTATTCGATTTGAAGCAATTTAAGACCTACGGTCATGCTAGACTCGGGCGCATAGATAACCGTCACCATACCTATACACCGACTCCACATAGCACATAGCAAATAATGTTCTAATCCTATTCCCTCGAGCCGAAGTTAGATCAAACACTTACCTCGATCCGAAAATAGCAATAAAGCCTTTAACACCGCCTTTCCTCTAGAATCCAACTCCGGAACAACGATATCTAGCCATAATTATATTCAATATTATCAATAATAGCTCAAGGACACAATTACATAGCTTAGAAATGAGTTTCCTATCATTCTTCCAAAAATACCAAAATCCAACACCGGGCCCACATGGTCCAAACTCGAGGCTCAGACCAAATTCCAATCACCCATAACCCCACGAGTTCAAATATATAAGTTGTTTAAGGATTCGACCCCAAATTGAGGTTGAATCACCCAAAATTCCCAAAAACCTAACTCTACCCAAAAGCCCTAATTTCTACTTTGATTTCATGTTTTTAGGCGGATTTTAGTGATTAGATGAAGAAGTAATGAGGAAACGATGTTAAGATTACTTACCCAAAGAGTTATGGAGAAAGAAGCTCTTGAAATTCGTCTATGGAGGGTTTGAGTGAAGGGCTCGTGTGAAAAATGGCAAAAATCCAGAGCACACTGTTCTGTTTTTAACTTAAAAATCACTGGAGCATTTTTGGTCTATGCGATCGCGGGGCAACAGATGCGATCGCATAGAGAGTGGGAAGTTGGCTTCTGCGATCGCAGAAGAAATCATGCGATCGCGTAGAGGAAGGGAAGCCTGGAATGTTAGGTGAGGTCCAAAGCTATGCGATCGCATATAGGGGAATGCGATCTCATTGAGGAGTCTGGCTAAGCTATGCGATCACATACCAAACAATGCGATCGCACTGAACAAAGTGAGATGGCTAAAAAGGGACTCTATGCGATCGCAGACATGCCTATGCGATCGCATAGAGGAAAGATCTGTGCAAAAATTGCATAATTTTCTGATGCATTCTAAATCCAAAAAAACACTCCGAACCACCCCCGAAATCACTCCCGAGCCCTCGGGGCTCCCAACCAAACACACATGCTAACTCAATATCATCCTACGAACTTGCTCGAGCGATCAAATCGCTAAAATAACATCAAAATCAAAGAATCAACCCCTAAAACTCATAATTTCATTTAAAAGTTCATAACTTCCAACTTTAGCTATTTAGGTCCGAAACACATCAAACGACGTCCGATTTCGACCAAATTTCACAGAAAGCGCTTAACGTATATTTAAGACCTGTACCGATCATCGGAACCAAAATACGAGCTCGATACCTATATTTTCTAGCTCATTTTCATTTCTATTTTTCCTTAATAATTTCAGAAAATAATTTAACAGAAAAATTTTTTTACCGGGGTTCTGGACCTCGGATATCAACTCCGGACACATGCCCGAGTCCCATATTTTTTTACGGACCTCCCGGGATCATCACATCATGGGTCCGGGTCCGTTTACCCAAATGTTGACCAAAGTCAACTATATGAATATTAATATCATAATTCTTCAAATTTTTCACATAATTCACATATTTTAACATAAAAAATTTCTGACTCCGCGCCCGGACTGCACACGCAAATCGAGGCAACCAAAAGTGGGGTTTTCAAGGCCTCGGAAGCACGGAAAAAGGGAGAAATAGGGTGATGACCCTTTGGGTTGTCACACAAGCTGAAAAAATCACTAACGACTTCGAAAACGAAACAGAGTTGGTAACCGGAACCTCTGACCGTAAATGATACCAAGAACCTCGATGGCGTTATGAACCTCGTACAGAACCTTGACTTGTCGTTCTAGCTGCGTAGGTGTGGGTTTATTTTTTTTTTTTTTGGTCTCTTTTGGAGAAGAAGCAATGGCTAGGGCTGCTTGGATTTATTGATGAAGACCAGGGGCTTCTCTTCGCTGCTGTATGCTGTTGGTTTTCAAAGAAACTAGGGTGGGTCTTTTGGAGAAGAAACAAAACGATGGGGTAGGGGTCTTGTTGAGAATTGTGGCGGCTGATTCCCTTTTGTTTAGACTCTTTAGGCATTAATTTATAGGTAAAGTCTAGGTCTAGGTGTAATTTTGTGTATTTGTCAATTAGTTCCTAGGTCCTTTTGTGTTAAGTACTTAGGGTCTTTTTATTTATTTTTTGTCCCAAAGAATAGTCTAGAAGGGTCTCTAGACTACACAAAGACTTCGTTTTTATATTTTTTTATTTTTAAAAACAAGATAGAATACTGCACAATGCCAAAGTTAATCTTAACTAATTAAACTAGACATGAAACTATTTTTGTGTTTTCGAAATTATATAAAAATAAGGTACTATTTTTGTGCTTTTTTTGAATTTATGAAAAATGCATAAACTAAAATATTTTTTTATAATTTTTGCTTTTCTTGTAATAAGATAAAGTAAAAAGTCAAAATGAGTTGAAATAGCGTTATTAGGCATAAATTGGATATTTACATGCTAAAATATGAAAAATCTTGGGGAGGGTGAAAAATCACATGTCTACAGCAGGTTTCACTTCTTTTTGAGCTGATCTTTGACATTTTGTCGCTTTGTCGATCAAACCTGCAATCAAGCACAACCTGTGAGTATTTTGGGACTATGTTTTAGCAATTTATAATCAAAGCATAGGTAGGTAGGGGCATAAAACATGTTAAAATCCTAACTTATCAACTCCCCCCAAACTTAAACCTTTGCTTGTCCTCAAGCAAACAAAATAAGATTCACCCCTTAAAGGAAAATCCAAGTAATTCCAGCTATTCTAAAGTAACCTCAACAAGCATCAATCGAGACTAACAATTGTGCTCAATACGAATGAATCATTAACACATTTAAACTTTGAAAAACTAGGGATCAAGTGTGACACAAGAGCATCAAGAGTGGACTCATTACATCAAGTCACTTATTCTTAATTACTTTGGTCGCTGTGGAACCCAAACTCATACATCCTCAACTCTCCCAAAGCAAACCTCACCTTTTAGAGTATAAGCACACATACCGAGGTTAATGGGGGTTCACTCATCTCTCTCAAGGAAATGTCACGAGTCCGGCGCTAAGTACCATATACTTGACCCTCATGTAAGTATCCACTAATGCGAGCGACACCCAACTCAAGATCATATAGGGCTTTTGTGGAGTCAATGTGAAGGCTTTTGGGTAAGGGTAGGATATGTTTTTATTCAAGTGGGTTCAATCTTCCCTTAAGCACTTCTTTTGGTTCATTTGGCACAATTCACTTGACTCTTTGCGTCATTTCACCTCTTCCAAGGGGTTAGAGAGACACATTGTCATTCTTTCTTATGCAATTCAAAACATTTCTCCTTTTTCTACTTTTTCCACACCTTTATCACTTTTGTTTTCCTTTGAATCCCCTTTTATTCTTGTTCACATTGGGCTTTTTTTTTTTGCCTTCCTTTTCTTTTGCTTTTGTACCTTTTACCCCTTTGTTTCCTTTCTTATCTCTCCCCCCAAACTTAGACTTTGCCATTACTCAAGGGAAGATATGGGTGCCAAGAGAGGGTAAAATTTAGAACGGGTATAGGCTTGTAGCATTGGTTCTTGAAAGAAGAAGGTTTAAGGCTTAAAATGGGTTAGCTAGGGATTATCTCATTGGGTAGGCTATAGAATTGTTCAACTTATCATTTGGATCAAGGAGAGACTATAATCACTTCTCAAGTTGAATTTCACTCAAAATTTTGCCTCAACAAACATTCGGGGAATGTTCTAGACCATTGGCTCGGAACTTGGACTCAAGATTCGATTTCTAACCACACACACTCAAGAATCACTAAGACAGATTCGGGGGCCCACAACAACCTTAGACACGATTGAGCATACAATAGTCCCGAAACACCACATGATGTTTGTTTGGTCAACGCAAGAGTCTCAAGGCCACTACTTTCACCACCCTAAACACAACCACTTTTCTTTGACCATGGGATCAAGGGCTAATGTGTCAGGCCCAAGTGAAGCTATGCTTGAGGTACCCTTAAATACAAACTATTAAAAAACGAGAACAAAAATGGACTCAAACCCTTAAGAAGGTTGTCGTTCCATCTATCATTGGGAAGAGCCACCCGGTTCGCAGAATACTCCACCCTTGGAAAGAATCGTGGGATTAAGAAAACTAAGGGCTTATTGAAAAGGCCAAAAACAAAACAAAAGGCTACGAGCCTATCTACAAAGCTAAAAATGAAAAAAAATTGCAAAAATAGAAAATAGAATGAATATGTAAAATAGGGGATTAGAATATACAACGGGGGGGTGAATATGTACTAAAATGTAACTTTATATACAGGCCAAAGAGAGAATAAAAAGTATGAGAAAAGTAGCCAAATGTAAAGTTATATATAGATCAACATAGAAAATTACAGAAACATAAACTAAGTCAACTAGTATATACAATCATCCAGATAAAACAAAAAAAAAGTAGGGCGCACCCCTACGAATAAAAGTTGGCATTGTCCCCAATGCTAACTAGCAAAATAAGGATAAAAAATCACTAGAAATGATATAAGGGCTCCCTAAGCCTGGTCCGTCTGCATGGGATCATTAGTGGTACCCGGGTCCTCTATATGTGCGAGAACCTCAGACTGGTTCCCGATGTCTCGTGCTGCTCAGCTACGGGGACTGGGGCCTGTTCCTGGACTGGCTGGATGTATGCATCATGTGGCAAACTGGAGGAGACCTCCTGTGGGTCTGCCAACTCAATGATCGCCTCAGTTGCACTAGGGAGCTTTCGCTTATTCTTGGGACGCCTTTGAGCCTGCTCATGATGTGGCTCTACTACAGGTGCTGCTGCTGCGGCCAAATACCTGAATAGAAAGTCTAAAGGCATCTCGTCCGCCAATAGCTTGTCCACATCTGCTCTGATCTCCTTCACAGACTCCTTGGAAGCCTGTGATTTTCTCATCTTCTTGTGCTTCCGGGCAAGCTCCTTCAAAGACTTACCCTATGACTCCACTACCTTAGACAAGGCATCGTGTGTCTTCATCATCTTTTCCTGGTTCTCTATGAGCTTCTTCAGTGTGTCCTCAATAGACTGAGGGATCTGAGCTGTCTATGGTGCAGATTGAGCCTCAATAGTGGAAGATAGAGTAGAAAACTTGGATGTCAGAGCTGACATCCAGTTGTTCATGCTATGAAGTGCCTGACTCAGCTGATGGGCAGTGATGGGATGGGCCCGGAAAGATGGAACCCCCGGGCCAATTGAAGTATGGGGGGCCAGCAGTAGAGGAAGGTCCTGGAGGCAAGTCATCAACTGTGGCGGCAGCAGGCATGGTGGAAGGCTCGGTAGAAGGCTCTACTGCAACTAGCTCCTCAAACTGGCCAGTTGGGGTAGAGGCAGGTGGCTTGTAGCTCTTGTACTTGGGGTTGTCTGGGCCCTTCATACCGCACCAATATTAAGGAGCCACAGGATTGGCTTTGACATCATATCTCTTTTTCTCCACCTTCAGGTCCCGAAAATACATTGTGAGAGTCTTGGGAAAAGGATAATTTCGGTCATGCTCAAGCCCTATTGCAGAAATGACGCGGAACATAACATTGCCCACGTTGATAGGGTATCTCTCCATGATTTATGCAACAAGGACCACCCGGGGAAGTGGAATAGTCTGATCATGGGTAATGGGTTCAAGTCCACTACACACAAAAGTTAACCACCCCCTAGCCTCAAAGTTGAAGGTCTTCCTGAATATTTTGGTCCCTGCTTGCAACCACTCTAGCACAATACCTGGGACTGCCAAGTATTGGGCTAACCATGGACGGACTTCCTCACCCATCTCTAACTTGGCTAGATAGAGATACTCATCTTCTTCGTTGAACCCCAAATACTCATACAGAGATTTCCCGTCAAACAACACCTTTTTGTTTCTAACCTTGGTCACCTTTGTGCCCTTGACGATGTGGTCCACATTGCAATAGAATTCCCTCACCATGTACTCTTTTACATCAATACACCTCTCCATGAAACACTCCCAGCCTACTCTAGTTCTAAACTCCCTTTGCACATTAGGGTTGTGGGGTAAGAGGTCATTGTCAATGAAGCTCCTTTCTGGTATCAAGTGCCTCATCGGCCACCACTCCCTAAATTTATGGTAAGCCACTTGGCTTACGAATCTATCTTCCCACTCTTTGGCTTTCCTAGTTCGTGCAATTCCCCCAACCTGAGGCTCACCACCCTCATCTCCGCTTGCACTCTCCCCAGATAATGAAGCTGTGAGGGAGGTGCAGTCGTTCCCACTACTGGCCGCTAACTCATCAGATGAATCAGAAACTACATTTACCGGTCTCTTGATGTGGGTGATGCTGGAGGGGTATCAGTTAAGTGGAAGGGGTTGGTTATGTGAGTTGGGACTGAGTCTAAGGAGATGTCATCAGATGGCATTTACTCACTCCCAGAAGAATGGGAGGCAACTTTGTCTGTAGCTTTTATTAACTTCCAGGTCTTCTTTATGTTCTCCCGAGCGTGAGGAGTGCGTTTTGCTACTCTTTTGCCTTTACCTCCTCGAGAGGAACCACCTCTCCTGGGTTGTTGTTGTTGTGATCCCTTGACACCTCGTTGTTTAACCATTATCTGCAAACACATGCATCTAACATTGTTAGTTTAAGCACAGGCAGTGAAACAGGTGAATGAAATAGATTGCAGAAAACAGTTGCAGAACATAGTTGTAGAACACTGCACCATAGCCCACATAAACAGGAGAGCGGCCGCGTTGGAGGCACCGTGGACCGTGCAAAGACGACCGCGGTCCACACTAGGAAAAGGCCCAAAATATCAGCTCTCTGAATCTCCCCACCGTGGTCCGCACAAAAAGAGGTTGTAGCCACGATGGGCCAGCACGGACCACACAAAAGTGCAATGCGGTCGTACTGGAACAAGTCAAGTTGTAGTCAATGAACACCGCGGTCCGCATAGAGAGGCAATGCGGACCGCGTTAGGGCACCACGGACCGCACAAATAGGAGTGCGGCCGCGGAGCTTAGGGTTTACGGGCACTAAGTTAGGGTCGTATTTTTGCCTTTTTGTTCAATTTTTACACCTACTTTGTCTCCACTCATTTGCCCCACTCAATATGCACATTAAGCAGCCCAGAACTAACATGAAAAATTAATCTAAACTAACAAAATAAAGAAAAATGGGAAGAAATAGAACTTGGTGTAAAAATGCATGATAGCGCTCATTTGATGAGTCATCTTAATTGTTTCACACTCCATTGACCTCTTCTTTGTTTCCAAATCTTTCATAAAATTTGCATACCCCGGCATTTGCTCAAGTGCCTCAACCAAAGGGGGCATTGATTGTGAGGATCTTCATCATGTCAATAAACTTTTTGAATTGATTGACGCTCTTTTGCTTTGCTAACCGTTGAGGATAAGGTGGAGGTAGTCTAGGCAAAGGTTCCTTGGCTTTGGGCACCACTGGCTCGAGTATATCAATCATGTGTTCCCTAGACGGGTTCACGGAATCTTGTGTTTCCACCTAGGCCTCATCAATATCTATCCTCACTTCATTGTTCACATTGGTCTCAACCACATCTTCAACTATCATAGGACTTACATCTTCTTAGAACCCAAAATCATCCACAATTTGATTTCCTTTCGAGGCATGCACATCACCGCCTCTCCCACTTCGTGTTATAACGGCCATCAAATGATTGTTTCCTCCTTTCGGGTTCACTACCATATCACTTGGTAGAGCGCCCTTAGGTCGAGTATTCAACGATTGAGAAATTTGGCCTAATTGTATCTCCAAGTTTCGAGTAGAGTTATTGTGGGAAGCCAATTGAGCATCGGAGTCTTGGTTCTTCTTCATCATTTGTTAGAACATCATTTCTATCCTTCCCAGATCATTACCCAAAGAAATAGACCCTTGAGATTGAAACGGAGGCGGATTGTTTAGTTGTTGATACATCGGGGGCCTTTGAAAACCTTGCCCCCGGTTGCCTTGATTTCCATTGTTATTCCACCCGCCTTGACCATTGTTGTTATTCCAATTATTGTTGTTATTTCCATTCCAACTCCCTTGGTTACCCGACTTGTTGTTCCCCCAATTTCCGCCTTGATTGTTGTTGTTCCAATTGCCACTACCTTCTTGTTGGTTGTTATTATTCCAATTACCGCCGCCTTGTTGATTGCCCCAATTTCCTTGGGGATGCCATTGTTGATTCCCTTGATTTCCTCTATTCCCTTGGTAGTTATTGACATATTGAAATTCTTCGCTTTGACCATCATAACACTCATTCGAATAACCACCACCATCATTGTTTTTATCAAATTGCTCACAATTACCTTGAGGTTGTTGTTGCCCTCTTTGCCTCCTTTTAGACATAGAAACACCTTCCATTGCATTGACCTGGCGCGGGTTTTGGACTTGTTGCAATTGTACCTTCGCCAATTGATTCATAGTTGTTGTAAGCTCGGCAATAGCTTGGCCATGATCGTTCAATTCCTTATGAAAATGGGTGACCGTGGGATCACCTTGGGGCACATTTTCTTGGCTTTGCATGCCGAAGAGGTGTCGGCCATTTCATCAAGTACATCACATGCCTCTTGGTAAGAAAGTTTGATAAAGTTCCCTCCAGCCAATTGGTTCACAATGCACTGATTCGTGGTGTTGATGCCCCGATAAAAAGTTTGTTGTATCATCACCTCGATCATGTTGTTATTAGGGCACTCCTTTACCATTGTTCTATATCTTTCCCATATCTCGTGCAAAGGTTCCGTTGGATCTTACTTGGAGAAAAGAACTTGGCAATAAATTTGTCCGTCAATTCATCCCATGTGGTGATAGAATGATTTGCGAGCCTTTCTAACTAATCCAATGCTTTACCCCAAAGAAAAAATGGGAAAAGCCTCAATCTCAACACATCCTCGGACACGTTTGTTTGCTTGCTACCCCAGCATGTATCAATGGACCCCTTCAAGTGCTTGTAGGCATTTTGATCGGAGGTGCCCGTAAAATACCCTCTTTGCTCAAGCAAGGTCAACATGACATTTGTAATTTGAAAGTTCCCTGCTCGGATTCAGAGAGGAACAATAGCACTGGCGTATCCTTGATTTGGTAGAACTCTAGGAGCCACTCTCGGCGGTGGCGGAGGAGGGTCTGGAATAGGATTGTTGTCATTGACCTGACGGCCTCTTTATGTAGCTTGAGGTAAGGGAAGCTCATCATGATCAATATCTTCTACCTCCTCCCCCGCCATGGCATTGCCAAGAGGGTCATTAGCATTAAGAGCCATTTGTACCTGATTGATCGACACAAACAAAATTAGTAAACAAGAAGGACAGAGAAGCAAAACACAAAACTAACTAAACAGATAGTCAACACCGTAAGCTCCTGGCAACGGAGCCAAAAAGTGATCACTGCCAACTCCACGCTACACCAAGGTAGGAAGAGCGGGTCGCAATAGCTTTTACCCTAATAGAGGTCGGGATCGATTTTCTCAGGGAGCTAGTAGTGGAGATGGATTTTCTGTCTAGTCTAGAGATGTGTTTGTACTCCTAATGTCACTTCAAACATTCTTGGTTTTTGATTTTATAACTACTATTATAAAACTAATGATTACTAAATTATGCTACGAGAATATTACTAGGTTGTATATAATGGGGAGAAGGGCACTAGGGTCGTGACATCACCTTGGTGGTTAATTGACGGGTAGATGCTACTAAGGATAGATTGATATATTTGGGGCTTATGCTATAAACATTGCACAATTGTACCCACTCTCAGACCTCTCGGTGGAGAGAGTGATTTTTCCCAATTAACTCTCTCGAGTTGGGTAGGACAATTAGATCAATCAACTAGGGTTGAAGTAGGGTGATTACTCTCTCGAGATTTAACCCGTTAATTGGGACTATTATTTCTCATGAGTCTATCCCATATCCTTGTTGGGTCAATTTTGGGGTCATAAACTCTCTTTCTCAAGAAGTGTCAAACCCACAAAGCTTGAATCAGTGTTTGCAACCACCAATTCTTAAATAAAAACATAAAATCAACCCAAATAACAAACACCCATAATCAATCTAACAGTAGATGGCAACACCCATCAATTACCCGCACTAGTGTTAAACCACAACCCTAGCTAATGGGTTTAGCTACTCATGCTTGAAAGAGAAAATGAAAAATAGATGAACTAAGAATATTAATTAATTACTAAATGAAACTACAAGAATCTATCGTAAATATAAAGCAAAAGTGCCAAAAATGGCTACAAAACCAAGTCTCACGAGCGCAACTATCTCTAGAATACAAAAACTGATCTAAAAATGGTAAAATGTTCTATTTATACCGGGCTAGAAAAACTGGATAAAAATACCCCTGCGGGGTCAGTGCGGGCGGCACAAAATGGACCGCGACCGCACTGGCTCTTGGACTTCACATTTCTGCTTCTCTGAAGTTGGGGACCGCGGACCGCGTGGAAGTTCACCGCGGCCGCGGAAGGAGTTGGTGCAGTTCGCACATTATGGACCGCGGACCACATGGCTGGAACCTTGAAAGTCTTTACCTCTCTAAATCTCTGCTCTGTAGACCGCACCAAAAGGTAGTGCATCTGCGAAGTGACCATCGCGGACTGTGTAACGAGTACCGCGACCGCGTAGCTTTAAGCCCAAATTTTCTAGGTCTCTGAACCTCATGTCTGCGGACCGCACAAAAGAGTAGTGCGGCCACGGAGCCTGACCGTGAACCGCACAAAAGAGTAGTGCATCCGCGCAGCCTCATCCTGATTATACCAACTCTATAAACCTCCTAGTGCGGCCACATTCACTTTTGCGCGGTCCGCACTAGGTTCTCTTTTCCTTAGATTTCTTGGTGTTTGATACTTGAGCAGGTTTCACTCCTTTTTGAGCTGGTATTTGACATTTCGTTGCTTTGTCGATCAAACTTGCAATCAAGCACAACCTGTGAGCATTTTGGGACTATTTTGTAGCAATTCATTATCAAAGCATAGGCAAGTAGGGGCATAAAACACGTTAAAATCCTAACTTATCAGCCCACAACGACCTTAGATAAGATTTGAGCACAGAATGGTCCCAAAAACCACTTGATGATTATCGGTCAACATAAGAGTCTCAAGGTCACGACTTTCACCATCCTAAACAAAACAATTTATTTTTTCACCATAAGATCAAAAGGCAAATGTGCTAGGCCCAAGTGACGCTTTGCTTGAGGCACCCTTAACTACTAACTACTAAAATAAAAAAAATAAAAAAAAAACTCAAACCCTTAAGAAGGTTGTCACGCCATCCATCATTGGGAAGAGCCACCCGGTTCACAAAAAATCCTCCTTTAGAAAGAACTGTGGCATTAAGAAAACTAAAGGCTTATTGCAAACTTTCAAAACAAGAAGCTACGAACATAAATAAGAGGCTAAGAACAAAAAGTTACAGAAAATAAAATGAATATATACAAGAGAGGATTTATCGAATATATAATAGATGAGATGAATATGTAAAATGTAATGTAACATTATATATAGACCCAAAGTAAAATAAAAGTGCAAAAAAAAAGTAACGAAATGTTAAAATTATATACAAACCAAAGATGAAAAATAAAGAAGGCATAAAAAGTATCAAATATATGCAATCATCTGAATGAATCCATAAAAGTAGCACCAACCCCCTCAAATGAAAGCTTGCATTGTCCCCAATGCCAACTAAACTAAGTAAGCACCAAAAAGAGAAAGGGAAGAATGATATAGAGACTATCATGGACCGTCTGCCTGCATGGCCTCCTGAGTGGTTCCTGGGTCCTCACTGTGCTCGGGAACCTCAGACTGGTTCCCTATGGCATGCTGCTCTACTGTTGGGACCTGGGCCTGGACTTGAACATGCTCTTAAGGTGCATCTTGTGGCTTATTGGAGGAGGCCTCCGGTGGGTCTGCCAACTGGATGACTACATCGTTCGCTCTGAAAATCATCCTCTTCCTCTTAGGAGGTCTCTGTGACTGCTCTGGCTGGGGATAAGCTACTAGTAGAGGGTCCTGAAGCAGTAAATCCAAAGACAGCTAGTCTGTATTCAACCGGTCAACATCAACCTTCAGCTCCTTCACGGATTCTATGGAAGCCCGCGTCTTCCTCAACTTCTTATGCTCCCTAGCAAGCTCCTTGAGAGACTTGCTGTGTGAACCAACTTCATCTATGAGCATCTTCTGAGTGTCAAGGATTTTCTTTTAGTTGGCTAGAATCTCCTTGAGAGCATCCTCTATGGACTGTGGGACCTGTGGAGGTAGAGGTGCCGACTGAGCCTCTACTGTGGTAGTAAGGGTAGAAACCTGGGATGACGCAGTCTGTATCCAGTTGTTGATACTAAAAAGAGCCTGGCTCAGTCGGTGGACAATCACTAGATAGGCACTGGAAGAGGGTATTTCTGGGTCTGCTGAGGTGGATGGGCTAGTAAGGATATCAGTTGAAGTGGAGCAGGCTAAGCAGGAGCCACTATCACAACTGGCTCTTCAGACTGGCCAGTTGGAGCAGTAGTTGTTCCCTTGAAGTTCTTGCTCTTCGGGTTATCATCCTGCTGCATGTTGTACCAAGAAAATGGGGCCTTCGCTTTGACCTTGATATCGAATGGCCTCTTTCAACTTTGAGGTCCCTGAAGTACATAGTCAAAAAGTTGGGGAAAGGGAAGTTTTTGTCATTCTCACTACCCACAATTGTGATTATCCTAAAAATCATATTTCCCATATTGATCGGGTACCCCGCCATGATTAAAGCCACCAACACTGCTCGGTGAAGAGGGAGGGAGTTTTCATGAGTAGTAGGGTCCAGTCTGCTGCACACAAAAGTTTCCCACCCCCTTGCCTCGAATTTCAAACCACACCTCACAATCTTGACGCTCGTATTCAACCAATCGGGGGTTGTACCTGGGAGTTCCAGATACTGTTCCAACCAAGGACGGACCTCCTTGCCCAATTCCATCTTTTCCATGTATAATATCTCATTTCCTTATCAAAGCCAAGTTAGTCATTTATTATCTTCCCATCAAACAACACCTTCAGGTTTCGCACCTTGGTCACCTTGGTGCCCTTTTTTATGTGGGCAACGTTGGTGTAGAATTCCTTGACCAAGTGCTCGTTGTCATCTACACATTCTCCCAGAAAGTACTCTTAACCAAATCTCTCCCTAAAATGCCTCCTCACATTGGGGTTGTGAGGCAATAAATATTTGTCTACAAAAATTCTCTCTAGGATCAACTTCCTCACCGGCCACCCTTCCCAGAATCTACGATACGCTACCTCACTCACAAACCGGTCTTGCCACACCTCCAGTTTTGTAGTTCTAGCAACCTCGCGAACCTGAGGTTCACCCCTTCTCCAACTACTTCTTCTCCTCCTACTTCCTCCTCATCACCTACTGCACCCTCTCCGAGTAATGAAGCAGTGGGAGAGGTGGAGTGTTCTGCACTACCTGCACCTGAGCCCTCAGACGACCTAGAAGAAACATTTACTAATGCTTGGGTAGTGGGGGATGCTAGAGGTATGTCTCTTAGCCTATTCCTCTCCAGCCAGTCAGGGATATATCCTGGCACGGAGTCTGAAGAGATCTCTCGGGAGGGCTCGTACTCACTCCTCGACATGTCAATNTAGTGCGGTTGCAATCCCCTAGGTCGGCTTTCAGGACTTTTAGCAATGCGGTCCGCACAAAATGTTACTGCGGACCGCACAGAGTCGACCGCGATCCACACTGAGTGCCCAGAAGCAACACTAACTTAGGGTTTCACAAATTTTGATTTAAGTCTTATTTTTCACCTAAGTAGTGTACCTACATGTTTGCCCAGTGTATTTAACTAACTAAGTCTAGTTTAATCAAAATATTAACTGCCCTAACCTAATCTATGAAAGAAAATAAAGGATGAAAAGAGTAATAGCCCAGTAAAACAAAAAGGAAAAGAAAATAACAAAATTAAAGCAATTAAAAAAAAGTAGATTTACCATATGTGAGATGAAATGAAGATAATTAGTTCCAATCAATTAATTACGAGCAAAGGGTGTGTTGAATAGTGCTTTAAGGGTTCTGAGATTCAATAGTTCGAAAAGTGTAACAGGAGGGCCTCAGGCCCTATGTATAGAAAAGGACCTGGAGCCCAGCTTACCAACCCAGTGGGGACTGCACAAAATGGACCGCGGTCCGTACTGCACAGCAATTTCCAAGTTTGAGGAGGAAACACACTGCGGTCCATGCAAAATTTCATGCAGCCGTAGTGGTCCACCGTGGACCGCACAAAATATAGTGCGGCCGCAGTGGAAAACTTCAGAGAGGTCGATATTTCACCCTTCACCAGTATGGTCCGCACTAA
>MU763688.1:1918-18622 GCA_026770625.1 Nicotiana glauca | reverse complement strand
CTATCCAACAGGTATATTCCAGGATCCACAATCGAGCAGTTTTATTCCATTTTTCAAGCTCGGAACTACAGCAGAGATTCAAAATGTGTACCTGAATTGGAAACACAAGAAGAAGAAGGAATAGTCAGCATCAACAGTACAACACAGGAATAACAGCAGTAATACAACAGCAACGGCAACTCAATCACGCCCAAGAAAACCCAGGAAAGTTGTAAATCAACAGCAAACAACAAATAACCCATAGAAAACTCTACGGATCTTGAGTTAAACCAGAAAATAGAACAGCAAGCTACTGAACAACTTCAACAGACCAAACCTCAACCAAAACTGACTTAATTAGACCCCAAACTTTTCAAAATCAAACCAGAACCACTCTGAGTTTCAATGAAACAGTAACACACTCAAACATTGATTCTCAGAGGTGCTGTTTTAAACTCTCAACTGAATGCCTCTCCAAGACTAAATTTTAGGACCAAGAAAAGAACATAAGAAAACTGATTGCTTCTTTTTCAAGTTTGACTTCTGAAATTGATTCAAAAGCCAACCAAGAACTCTTCAAAATGTTCTTTTAAGACTGACCAAACTCTCCAGTTTTTAAGCTCTCAAAATTGATTTTTAAGCTTGAAGAAAAATGCTCTCTGAATCTCATCCCTTTTTCAAAATTTATTCTCCCTTTTATATCTCCTCTCAAACTCTTTTTTCTCCTGATTTTAGGCAACTAGTGGACAATAAATTAACTTCTTTCAACCCTTAAAATCAGAAAGTAGTCTTCCACTATTAGTATCTTTTAACTATTTAATCTCACTTAACATTGTCTTTTAATTTTTCCAACCCCACTAACCCTTGTCTCTATTCAATCCTTTAGCATCCCCTTAATCAATTATTTATGTGATCTAATTCCCCAAAATACCCCTTGAACTAACCCTTAAATTACTGTCCTACCCAATCCCCTTCAATTTGTACCAAACCTATTAGCTATAACCAATTCAACTCATCAAATTCAATCAACAATTCAAGCTAGAACTTAGATTATATCAAATAGCATCAAAGTAAATACCAATGAATCAGAATTCAATCATATTGAACTACCAAGGTTACGGATACATAGAAATGAACTAATACAATCCTAAATTAAACCCAAGCAAGAACAAGTGAACGTTGTAACTACACTGAATTCATAAAAATGATAGACAACACAGATGAAACAACTTGAACTAAATAATAACAACAAACAATTACATGAGTAGTCATGGCTTTATACCAGGACTTATTGACACTGACTTTTACAATCAAACTAACGGACAAACACACTCAATTGATTCAACATATGCCAACCAACCATATGAGAAAAACTGGACCAGAAAAAAAGGTCCGAAAGAGAAGAGAGGAATAAATTAGAAATATGGTGAAATACAATTAAGCTAAAACAGATAAACAACAACAAAAAATAGAAGAGAAGAAGAAAAGAAAATACCTCAAAATTAAGGCTAAACTCCGAACAGTTCCAATTGAAACTTCGACTTGAGTTTTGAAGCCGAAATGGACCTTAATCGAGTGTTCTCGACTGAGAACACTTGTCTAAGGTTGATTACGACCTCAAATTCTTTTGGTTTTTCTAGGGATAGTTCAGTCGAATTAAAATTCGACGAACTCTGCTATGATTTGAGCAAAACCATCATGGGCTTTGGGGCGAGGGTGGTCTGGTGGTCAAATGGTGTAACTTTGGGAAGGTTTAGGGTTGGCGCCGCCACCGGGGAATTTTATGGCGGCGCAAGGGTTCTTCGATTCAAAACGATATTCGAAAGGCTCTGGGATAATTCGAAGGAAGATGATTGGTGGTTGGCAAAGAGGAGGTCAATGGGGTTTAGTGGTGTAACTTTGGCGGCCATCGGAGGTGAGGTCACCGAACACGGTGAATCTCTAAGACAAAAATGCATATTTTTCATGTGGATGTCATATTCCTTTTCAAGAAGTTGGCCCAAACATAAAATCTTACTTTTTAATTTTGTCACATAATAAACATCTTGAATTAACTTGTGACTACCATCTTTACATGAGATCAGAATCGTACCTATCCCTTCGATTTGAACCTTTGAGGTATCTCCAAAGGACACATTATCTCTCACCGTTTTATTGATCTCCACAAACTTCTCGTTGCATCGACACATATGATTGCTTGCTCCATTGTCCAAATATCACGAGCTGCAATCATCTCTGTCTTCTTCCTTGAGTGCCATCAACAACGTTGACTCATTTTCTTCTTTCTTGTCATCAACAAGGTTAGATTTTTCTTCAACATTGCTATGACATTCCCAAGATTAATGGCCAAATTTATGAGAATTATAACACTCTATTTTTGATTTGTCATACCTTTGTCCATTATTTTTGTCACGACCCAATTCCCAAAGTCGGTCATGATGGCGCCTCTCGTGAAGACAAGGCCAGCCAACAGAACATAAATACCTCTTTTAACAGTTACTTAGCATGAATAAGTCTGAATCACAGATAATATAATCACAAGTGTAGAATAAACATGATTAAAATAGGGAAACCTTCTCGACTCAGCCCGAAATTGGGGTGTCACAAGTCATGAGCTACTACAGAGTTTACTAAAATTCTACAAAGTCTAAAATTAGGAACAAAGTCTGAAGATATCATAAATAACAAAAGATAAGGGAGAAAAAGGGGCTGCTGACGTCAACAACTACCTCGTTACTCCTAGTCACCGCCTGGTCTGGAAAGAATCTGCGCTCAGGAGCAAACTTAGCTCTGCCTGTATCTACACACATGGTGTAGGGAGTAATGTGAGTACTCCGACCCAGTGAGTAATAAAAATAAATAATGACTGAAAGCATGAAATCTCATAAAGCACAAATAACGCTATCTCAAGCAGTAAAATCAGTTACACAATAAAATCGTGAAGTATCAGATAAATCTCTTTTAAAATAGTGAAGACAGATAATTTCAACAAGTAAGAAATAATCAAAAACCTGCCCCTCTGGCTCAATATCAAACTCGCAGTACAGTATCAGCCCCGCGGGCTCACTCCCAACTTACAAAGTACAACATCAGCCTCTCTGATTCACTCCCAACTCACCTGGGTACCCGCGCTCACTGTGACGGTGCAGACTCTGGAGGGGCTCCTACAGCCCAAGCGCTATATCATCATAAGGCCTTAAAGCCTGTCATATCAACATAAGGTCTTAAATCCTTCTCACATCACACTCGAGGCCTAGAAGCCTCCTCATATAACACTCGAGGCTTGAAAGCCTCCTCACATGTCATGACCCAAAATCCACTAAGGGTCGTGGTGGCGTCGGACACTACTGTCAGGCAAGCCAACCAAATTATTAAATCAAAACCTCGTTTTTAACACTTTTGAAATCTAGAATTTTCCTTCCATATTTAGAACTTTTAAATAATAAAGTCTCAAATCAATTTAAATGTTAAACAGTTAATACAATAATTCAAACCATCCCAGAACCCGGTGTCACATGTGCATGAGCATCTACTCATAAGAGAAATAAAATACAACATCCGTCCCGAATACAGTGGACGAAAAGTAAATACAGTACACAGGAAGGGACTGCTCTAGCTTTGGCCGTCTCGAATGATGCAGCTCACCTAGTCCCAGAATAATTCGCACTGCTATGCCTAGTAGACCACTGGAGTTACATATACCTGTGCAACAAAATGCACAGCAAGTGTAGTATGAGTACAAAAACAACGTGTACCCAATGAGTATCCCGCCTAATCTCGAAGGGGTAGAGACGAGATGGTCAACTTTGACAGTCTCTAATAGTCCAATGATTATTTATCCTTAACATATATATTAAACAGTGGATTTATTTTATAAACATGATTTTTAATCCAGATAAAGGAAACAAGTAAACACATAATTCTTTCATAGGAAAATTTACGAAATTCCATTTCATTATTAACAAAATGATCTCGAGCCAGAGTGAGGCATGTAACAACTTAAATAAGTTCCAGGCAGCAATACAAGCATGCGCAAATCACACCGAAGCAACGTCCCGATCCAACAGAAATAAATGTGCACTTGCCGAGGGTCGACGACGCGCCTATAGATGCATCTATTAACCTGCCGAGGCGTTCGGCCCGTTCCAAAACTAAACACACACAAACAGACAATCAATCAACAAGTCAACATGGAGCAATTATCCAAGAAATGCCAATTCTCTTTAATAATTTGAGAAAACGAAGCTTAAGTCTTTTTAGAAATCCATTTATTAATTTAATGTGATTTAAGCAATTCAAGTCATCAATAGGTTCACAACTAATCCAAGTATAAAATGCTTTTGGGTCCTAGACTACCCGGACAATAGCATAATAGTAGTTATGCACGGACTCTCGTCACCTCGTGCGTACGTAGCCCCCACAAATAGGAGCACATAACCAATTTAGCTCACCTATGGGGTGAATTTTCCCTCACAAGATTAGAAAGGAGACTCACCTCGCTCCGAAGACTCATAACCGACATTTCTGCTTTCTTTCGAAGACTTGAACCAACGCACAATGCTCCAAAACTAGCCAACGATCATAAAAATCCATTAATAAATGCTCAATTATACTTTACAACCCAATTTATAACAATTCCTAACCCCGAACGAAAAGTTGACAAAAATTCCCTCGGGCCCACATGCCCAGAATCCGAAATTTTTTGAAGATAAACTTTGCTCATGACCTTAGGAACTCAAATATATAATTTTCTCTCAATTCCATATCCAAAATCGTGGTCAAAATCCAAGAACACAAATTTTCTAGGTCTTCCTCTAACCCTCAATTTTCTACCCATTTTCATGCTAAAATCCATGCATAATTGATGCACTTAACTCAAAATAGGTGGGATTAGCTTTCCTTATCATTGATGAATGAACTCCTCTCTTGAATCCTCCAAGAATCGCCCAAGCCATAAAAAATGTGAAAGAAATGGCCAAAATCCAATTTTTAAAACAACTCTCTGCCTCCAGCCTTTTTCGCACCTGCGACCCTGGGTCCGCTTCTGCGGAATATGGGCCGCTTCTGCGGCTCCAAAGCTCCAACCCAATTTCACTTCTGCGACCATACTACCGCAAATGCGGTTCCGCTTCTGCGAAACCTTGACCGCATCTACGGTCCTCCCCAAAATCCTCTCTTTTGCTTCTGCGTCTCCCTCTCCGCTTCTGCAGGACCACTTCTACAGTTCCATTTCCGCAGAAGCGGAAATACCAGCAACGAGCAAACTCAGCCTTCTTAAAAATCTATTTCTCGATCCGTCAACCTCCCGGAATTCACCTGAGGCCCCCGGGACCTCAACCAAACCTACCAACCAATCCCAAAATACATTACGGACTTGCTCGAGGCCTAAAATCATATCAAACAACGCTAAAACCATGAATTACACCCCGATTCAAGCTTTATGAACTTTGAACTTTCCAACTTCTACTTTCGATGTTTAAACCTATCAAATCATGTCCAATTGACCTCAAATTTTGCACACAAGTTATAATTGACATTACGGACCTACTCCAATTCCGGAATCGGATTCCGACCCCGATATCAAAATGTCCACTTCCGGTCAAACTTCTCAAAAACTTTTAAATTTCTATCCTTAGCCAAATGGTTTCAAAATAACCTACTGACCTCCGAATTCACTTCCGATCGCGCTCCCAACTCCAAAATCACCATACGGAGCTACTCCTATTCTCGGAATCCCAAACGGACATCAATAACGCTGAAATGCACTTCAAGCCAAACTTAAGAAATTTCTTCCAAAATGCTAACTTCCACAATAGGCGCCAAAATGCTCCCGGGTTATCCAAAACCCGAACTGGGCATACGCCCAAGTCCGAAATCATCATACAAACCTAATGGAACCTTCAGATCCCGATTCCGAGGTCGTTTGCTCAAAAATCCAATCCTAGTTCATTCTTTCAACTTTAAGCTTCCGAAATGAGAATTCTCTTCCCAAATCAACTCCGAACTTCCCGAAATTCAATTCCGACCACGCGTACTAGTCATAACACCTGAAATAAAGCTGCTCATGGCCTTAGACTGTTGAACAACGTGCTAGGGCTCAAAACGACCGATCGGGTCGTTACATCACATCACTCAACGTATCCTCACATATGGCCCTCGGCCTCGATCAGTCCAGAAAATAATCATAAGTCCCTCGTGCATTAGTAAAACAATAGCGCTCTGCTTAAAGAACAGTTCGAATATCATTTAAATATCAAGTTGAGTAAAAGTATAGCTGAGCTCATGAAACAATATAATTCAATTGGACTGAGTTCAAATAATATTTCAATTAGTGAGTAAAACAGTGATGGAAATTCACAAAGGATTTCAAATAGTCGGCACGAAGCCCAAGCATGGCAATAAGCCCAAATCATGGTGAAAAACAACAAGTCTTTATCAAATACGCGATAAAATATCAACTGGGATGGACCAAGTCGCAAATCCCCACTAGTAAGTGACTCCGCGCTCGTCATACAGCGCGTGTTTCATCTCAACATAGCACTACATTGTGCAAATACGGGTTTTCAAACCCTCAGGACATCATTTAAAATCATTACTCAGCTCTAGACGGCCAAAAGTCTAGCTCGCTATGCCCTTGCCTCTCAAATTGGCTTCCTCACACGACGAATCTGCCCAAAATCACAACGAATATGTTGCATTATACTAAAAAGACAATACCCAATCGAAAGCAATCGAAAAATATCAAAATTCACAGATTTGACAAAACCCGAGCCCCGGGTCCACGTCTCGAAACTCAAAAATTTTTACGTCAACGGGTTCCTTATCTCACCACGATTCTAACCATACTAAAATTATTCAATTCCCCTATCATTTCGACCCTCAAATCTGTGATTCTATCCAAGAGGGTTTTGTACACTTTTTTAACAAAATTCTCAGATTAAACGCCAAAACTCGTGATAGATTAAAGTTATACAACCAAAATTGAGTTAAGAACACTTATCCCGTTGTTCTCTATGAAAATCTGACCAAAAATTGCCCTATCGAAGCTCCAAATCGCAAAAATGGAAAATATTTTCAAAACTTCAAAAACAATCTATCCAGAAATTTTCGTGTTACTGTTCACCTGTGTTACTGTTCACAGGGTACTGTTCACGGTACTATTCATGGATACGGTTACGAGGGCACTATTACGGGTACTGTTACGGGGCACTGTTCATGGGGACTGTTCAAAACTACTGTTCACAGTGCTGTGGAAAAAATGCAGCAGCTTTATTTTTGTGCCTAAATCGATCCGTTAACCTTTCGAAATACACCCGAGGCCCCCGGAACCTCAACCGAAGGCACCAACATGTCTTAAAACATTATCCAAACTTGCTCCAATCGTAGAAACACCTCAACTAATGCCAAAATCATCAAATTACATCGAATTCAAGCCTAAGTTCTTTTAAAACTTCTAAAACACGCATTCGATCAAAAACCCAACCAAAGCACCTCCGAATGACCTGAAATTTTATGCACATAACCCAACTCAGATAAGGAAGCTACAGCAACAGTCGAAATTTCATTCCGACTCTAGGATCAAAATCTCACTTATCAACCGGAAATCGCCAAAATACTAACTTAGCCAATTCAGGCCTAATTCTACACCGGACCTCCAAAATCACTTCCGATCACACTCCTAAGTCACAAGTCACCTCCCGGAGCTAACCGAACCATCGAAATTTACATCCGAGCCCTCTAACTCATAAGTCAATGTCCGGTTGACTTTTTTAAACTAAGTCTTCCTTAAAGAGACTAAATGTCTCATTTCTTATCAAAATCGCTCCAAATAAATTATAATTCACCCAATACTGATGATGAAACATGAGGAAGCAGAAAATGGGAAGAACGGGGTAGTAACTCATGAGACGATGGGTCGGGTCATCACATCCTCCCCAACTTAAACAAACGCTCGTCCTCGAGCGAGTTAAGAAACATACCTGAAGTATCAAATAGGTGAGGATATCTACTCCGCATCTCATGCTCGGTCTCCTAGGTAGCCTCCTCTATGGGCCGACCTCTCCACTGTACTTCCACTGACGCTATATCTTTTGATCTTAATTTTTGAACCTGTCGACCCAAAATACCCACTAGCTCTACATCATAAGTCAAATCTTCATCTAACTGCACTGTGCTGAAATCCAAAACATAACACGAGTCCCCAACATACTTCCGGAGCATAAAAACATGAAATACCAGATGAACACCCGACAAACTAGGTGGCAAAGCAAGCATATAGGCCACCTCTCCAATCCTTCTAAGTGTTTCAAAAGGTCCAATAAATCGGGGCTCAGCTTCTCTTTCTTTCCAAATCTCATAACACCCTTCATGGGCGAAACCTTCAGCAAAACCTTCTCACCCACCATGTAAGATACATCTCGAACCCTTCCGATCCACATAACTCTTCTGACGCGATTGAGCTGTACGAAGTCTCTCCTGAATCACTTTCACTTTCTCTAAGGCATCTTGAACCAACTCTGTCCCCAATAATCTAGCCTCGCTGGGCTCAAACCAACCAACTGGAGATCTACACCGTCTCCCATACAAGGCCTCATACGGTGCCATCTGAATGCTGGATTGGTAACTGTTATTGTAGGCAAACTCTGCAAGTGGCAAGAACTTAGCCCATGAACCTCCGAAATCAATAACACATGCACGCAACATGTCCTCCAATATCTGAATAGTATGCTTGGACTGTCCGTTCATCTGAGGATGAAATGTCGTTCTCAACTCCACCTGCGTATCCAACTCTCGTTGAAAAGTCCTCCAAAACTGGGAAGTGAACTGAGTACCTCTATCTGATATAATAGACACTGGAACACCATGCAACCGAACAACCTCCCGGATAAAGATCCCTGGTAGCCACTCTGAAGAATAAGTAGTGCACACGGAATGAAGTGCGCAGACTTGGTCAGCCGATCCACAGTCACCCAAATAGAATCAAATTTCTTCGAAGTCCGAGGAAGACCTCTCACAAAACCTATAGTAACTCTCTCCCACTTCCACTCTAGAATAATCATCCACTGAAGCAAACTACCCGGTCTCTGATGCTCATGTTTCACTTGTTGACAATTGAGATACCGAGCTACATAACCTACAATATCTTTCTTCACTCTTCTCGACCAATAGTGTTGCCTCAAATCCTGGTACATCTTCGCGGACCGAATGAATAGAATACTGCGAGCCGTGGGCCTCCTCCAGAATCAATTCTCTAAGCCCATCTACATTGGGCACATAAATACGGCCCTACATCCTCAATACGCCATCATCATCTATACTCACATCTCTGGTATCGTCATGCTGAACTATGTCCTTAAGGATAAGCAAATGCGGATCATCATACTGGCGCTCTCTGATGCGATCATATAAGGAAGACCAAGAAACCACACAAGCCAATACCCGACTGGGCTCGAAAATGTCTAATCTCACAAAACGATTAGCCAAGTCTTGAACATCAACTGCAAAGGGCCTCTCCCCAACTGGAATGTACGCCAAACTCCCCATACCGACTGTCTTTCGGCTCAAAGCATCGGCCACTACATTGGCTTTTCCCGGATGATATTGAATAGTAATATCATAATCTTTTAGCAACTTAAGCCACCTCCGCTGCCTCAAATTAAGGTCTTTCTATTTAAACAAATGTTGAAGGTTGCGATGATCAGTGAATACCTCACAAGATATGCCATATAAATAGTGCCTCCAAATCTTCAAAGCATGAACTATAGCAGCCAACTCCAAGTCATGAACAAGGTAGTTCTTCTCATGGGGCTTTAACTGACAAGAAGCATAAGCAATAACTCTACCCTCCGGCATTAACACACAACCAATCCCAACTCTCGAAGCATCACAATATACCGTGTATGAACCTGTAGCTGATGGTACAGCCAACACTGGAGTTGTGGTCAAAACTGTCTTGAGCTTCTAAAAGCTCTCCTCACACTCATCTGACCATATAAATGGAGCACCCTTCTGAGTCAACTTGGTCAAGGGTGATGCAATGGCTGAAAATCCCTGAACAAATCGGCGATAATAGCCTGCTAACCCAAGAAAACTCCGGATCTCTGTGGTTGAGGACGTTCTAGACCAACTCTGCACTGCTTCTATCTTCTTTGGATCAACCTGAATACCATCGCTGGACACAATGTGTCCCAAGAATGCCACAGAACTGAGCCAAAACTTACACTTGGAGAATTTTGCATAAAGCTTCTCCTCCTTCAATCTCTGCAACACTACACGCAGTTGCTTGGCGTGCTCCTCCTGGCTACGTGAGTACACCATAATATCATCAATGAATATAATAACAAATAAATCTAGATACGGTCGAAATACATTATTCATCAAATGCATGAATATTGCTGGGGCATTGGTCAGCCCGAAAGACATAACCAGAAATTCATAGTGACCATATCTAGTCCTGAAAGCAGTCTTAAGAATATCTGACTCCCTGATCTTCAACTGGTGATAGCCCGAACGGATATCGATCTTAGAAAACACCCTCGATCCCTGAAGCTGATCAAATAAGTCATCAATGCGAGGCAAAGGATACTTTTTCTTCACTATTACCTTATTTAAATGCATGTAGTCAATGCACATTCTCATCGTGCCATCTTTCTTTTTCACAAACAGAACTGGCGCACCACAAGGTGATACACTAGGCCGAATAAACCCCTTATCTAGGAGTTCTTGAAGCTGCTCTTTCAATTCTTTCAACTCTGCTGGTGCCATACGATATGGCTAAATAGAAATGGTTTGGGTGCCCAGCACCAAGTCAATGCCAAAATCAATATCCCTGTCTGGCGGCATGCCCGACAGGTCTGCAGGAAATACATCTAGAAAATCCCTCACAACTGGGAAAGAATCAATATTAGGAGTCTTAGCTCTAACATCTCACATAAAAGCTAGATATGATAGACAACCCTTCCCAACCATACGTTGGGCTTTCAAGAAAGAAATTATTCTGCTAGGGACATAATCAGTCATACCACGCCACTCGATCCTCGGAACTCCCGGAATAGCCAAAGTAACTGTCTTAGCGTGACAGTCTAGAATAGCATGACACGGAGATAGCCAATCCATGCCCAGAATAACATCAAAGTCTACCATGCTCAACAGCAATAAATCAACTCAGGTCTCCAGACCCCCAATAGTCACAATACAAGACCGATACACATGGTCTACAATAATAGTATCGCCCACGGAGGTAGATACATGCATAGGTAAAGCAAGACACCCTCGGGTCGTACCCAAATGATGAGCAAAATATGAGGACATATAAGAATAGGTGGAACCAGGATCAAATAAGACAGAGGCATCTCTGTGGTAGATTGAGATAATACCTGTGATAACAGCATCTGATGAAAAAGCATCTGTCTTGTCTGGGATAGCATAAAATCGAGCTTGACCATCGCCCGATTGGCCTCCCCCTCTGGGGCGACCCCTAGCTGCCTGACCCTCACCCCTAGCTGACTGGGTGGGTGTTGAAGAAACTGGTGCAGAAGACGAGGGTTGACCCCTCTGCAGTGATGAACTGGCAGCACGGCGAGGATATTGCTTCCACATGTGTCCTAACTCCCCACACTCATAACAGCTCCTAGGTGCTGGAGGATGGGACTGAAAAGAACCCCTCGCACCGGAGTGACTAGCTGGTGCACTCGGCGTGGAAGAACCCTGAACAGACGGGGCAGGCGAAAAACTATGAGCTGGAAGGGCACTGAGTGAGGACTGGCCATGCTGAAACCCCTGATGACTACGGCCTGAAGATGCCCCACGATAGTCGGGACGAGCTGACTGAGTAGGTCTAAATGAACGACCTATACCATGCTGGAATTGGCCCCTAGATGGAGCACCACTGTAACCACCAGAACCTCGAGGCTCTTTGCCTCCCTCTCCTCTCTCTCCTAACGGCGAGCCGTCTCAATATCGCGAGCAATATCAACTGCATCCTCAAAGGAAATACCTAGAACTCTCTCTCTCTCGAGTCATCAGAACACAAAGGTGATAATTAAGTCCATCCACAAACCTCTTGATCCTTTCCCGATCAGTCGAAACTATCCATGAGGCATATCGATCCAACTCAGAAAATCTTGCCTCATATTGGGTCACAGTCATGTCTCCCTATCGAAGCCACTCGAGCTGCCTACGCAGCTCCTCTCTCTGTGACTGCGGTATCCACTTCTCCAAAAATATAGTGGAGAACTCCTGCCAAGTCAAAGGCGCTACACCTGCTGGCCTACACCGCTCATACGCCTCCCACCAAGTGAAGGTAGCTCCTGGGGGTAGTAGGGTGGGTGGTAGCGGAAAAACTGAAATTTGAAAAACAAAAAAAAAACCTTTTTTGGAGAGGGGGTGGGGTGGATTGGTAAGGGTTGAAAAGGTTGAAAAGGAGTTTTGGAAAATATTTTCCCTTCTCTTGATAAGGAAAATTCATAAGGAAAATATTTTTCAAAACATTTAAGTCAACCATATATGAAAAAATTGGAAAATATTTTCCTTCGTACCAAACATACCCTTAATGTACGTCAAAATTAGAGAAGTTCCACATTCTAACATTATAAAATTAATTCTTCGCCTCAAATATTTGGGATCTTGTGGCCTTTTTTTTTGCTTAAACAGTATAGAAAAATATTTTAAATTCTTAATATTCTCGTTCATAAGTACCTAATAACCCTATAAGTTTTTGTTATTTTAAACAACAAACAAAGATAGTAGTACACGAAATGTTTTGAAAATTAAAGGACAAAAAAAGTTGAAGTTAAGCGTTTCATAAGCAATTTTGCTTTTTTTTTCTTTCTTTTTTTAGAAAGTACCAAATTCACAGTCATAGCATAAGGCAGTATTGTGGGCGGGCCCAGCTCGAGACCGGCTCGGGACTGCAAGACCACGGGCTAAACGGGCCCAACGATCCGGTCTCAAGCGGTCCTAGGAGCCCACTGTTGGCCGGTCCACCTTGTTGAGACCGCGAGCCCGGGACCGTGTAGTCCGGAACCGGCTGGTGGGCCTGGGCCGGTTCAACCGGGCCTAACGGCTATTTTTCAATTTTTTTTAAAAAAATTAGCCAACGGTTGGAAGTTTAAAAACTAGCAGTTGGCCTGCCAATTTAGCCGTTTGGCTTTTTAAAAAGTAGTCATTTGGCCCCCAAACTTGTTTTAACCCCAAACTTTTTATAATTATATTTTTTTCCTATTTTCAACTATAAATACCCCCTCATTCTTTCATTTTTACTCACAAAATCATCAATCTCTCTCTAATTTTCTTCTATAATTGCTTACTTTATTATTGCAATTTATGAAATATTGTGAAGTTGGTGAATTGAAGTATTCTAGTCTTTAAGTCTTCAACGACATACAATTTTCAAGAAGTTATTCGTCAACTCGGTAAATTCGTTCCAACTCTTAAGTTTTAATATTATAGTTTTGTTTGTTTCAGTTTGTATAATTATAATTAATATGGCCTTTTCTTTGAAAAAAATATTTGGTGGTAAGGAAAACTCTAAAATTGGTGAATCTAGTCGCCAAGCTACTCCTCCTCCCCCGGCTCCCCGACCCAGACCTATAACCCGTCCTCCTCAACATGTTATTCTTGATAGTGATAACCCTTATTTTCAATTTACCGATAGTCAATTTTGGCATGATGTTGCACCAAGTCAACAATTAAATGATGAATATATGAATGCTCTTTATCCTAATCAAATTATCGATGAAAATGATGAGGAAAACGATGATTCAGATGAAACGCAACCGAATTTAGATGATACACCTACTAGTCCTGTTATTAACCTAACTGATAATAATTCAAATGATGCCCCGCTTGAACCTCATGTAGTAAACCCTACTTTTAATAGACAACCTTCAAGACGGCCCGAAACATCTCTTGTTTGGCTTTTTTTACTAAACTAAGACCTCAAAAGGCTAAGTGTAAAACTTATGGGTCTTTGATAGCTCATAAATATACTGGATGTAATGACCCGACTGGTCGTTTTGCATTTTTGAACCCCGTTCCCTTAAATAAAACTTCTCGCACTTGCTTTAGCTAATTTATGACTTGCGGGGATGGGTGGTTCGGAAGTTAGAAGAGTTTTGAGCAAGAATAAGTCTAGTTGCTTCTTTAAGTTTCTTTAAAAATGTCAAGTTTGACTTCGGTCAACATTTTGGGAAAACGGATCCGAAATCGTGATTTGGTAATTTCTAAGGGTCCGTGGGAAAATATGGAACCTGGGTGTATGCCCGGAATCGAATTCCGAGGTCCCTAGCCCGAGTAATGAATTTTTATGTAAAATTGTTAAGTTTTAGTTTCAAAGATTTAAATAAACAAAGAAATCATTGTCTTCCTAGATATCGGGTTCGGATTTAAATTCCGAAATGAGGTACAAGTCCGAAATATCAGTTAAGACCTACCCGTAAAATTTGGTGTCAATCCGAGTAGTTTAAGGGCGTTTTGACTCGTTGGAGGAGAATTAAGAACTTGAAGTTCAATGATTTGATTCATTTGGTTTTGGGGGTTGATTCCTCGATTTAGCGTTGTTTTGAGTGTTTCGAGGGTTCGAGTAGATCCGCCTCGTGATTTCAGACTTGTCGGTATGAATAGATACATCTATAGGTGTAACGACCCGACCGGTCATTTTTAGAATTTACGCCCCGATCCTCTATTAACTGCTTTCCCTAAGTTCATTTTTTCTATTTTGGTTTGCCGGGACGTTCGGTATTAGGATTCGGAGTGTTTTGGGACACTTAGTCCCTAAATGAGAGCTTAAAAGTTGAAGAATGGTCCGTATTTGGAACAGTGTAAAGATGACCTCGGAATAGAAATCTAATGGTTCCGTTAGCTCCGTTAGGTGATTTCGGGGTTGGGAGCGTGTTCGGGATATATTTTGGAAGTCTGTAGCCCATTTAGGCTTGAAATGCCGAAGTTTGAATTTTTGAAGTTTCCGGTCCGATAGTGAGCTTTTGATCTGAGGGTCGGATTGGAATTTCCGGAAGTGGCAGTAGCTCTGTCATGTCATTTGGGATGTGTGTGCAAAATTTCAGGTCATTCGGACAAGGTTTGGGTAGGTTTTTGATCGAAAGTGTGTTTGGTTAGAACTTGAAGTTCATAGGTTTGAATCTTTGATTAATTCGCGTTTCCGGAGATGTTTTAGGTGGTTTAAGGATTTGAGCAAGTTTGAATGATGTTATGGGTCATGTCTGTAGGTTTGGTTGAGGTCCCGGGGGCCTCGGGTGTGTTTCGGATGCTCAACGGAGCATTTTTGCCTTGAAAAGTGTTGCAGATTTTTCCTTCAGTTTTGCTGCAGATTTTCCTTCTATGCGATCGTATCATCACCTCTGCGATCGCATAGTGTATTCCAGAGGGGTCCCAATTTCCTTATACGCGATCGCATAGTTATGATCCATCCTCTTCTGCGATCGTCTGCGATCGCATCACTCCCATTGCGTTCGCATAGGTCATTTTCTAGGCCTTCCAATTTTACTCTATGCGATCGCACGCCCACTCCTGCGATCGCATATAACAAAATACCTGGGCAGACAAATTTAATCCCAAATTCGAGGGTTTCTACATTTTATCACATTTTGACTTCTAGAGCTCGGTTCTTGGCGATTTTTGAAGGAATTTTCACCTGTGTGACTTGTTTTAAGTGTTTCTCACTCAACTTAGACTAATTTCCATGAATCTTCTCTTAATTTCATCCTTTAATTTCATATTTTCAATGAAAAATGGGTAGAACTTCATAAACCGAATTATTGAGTTTTGAGGGGGTATTTGACCTCCGATTTGATAGATTTTTATATGGTTAGACTCATGAGAGTACGAGGGTTCTAAAATTTTAAAAATTATCCGATTCTGAGACGATGCCCTGAGGGGCATTTTGGTTATTTTGCCTAATTTTGAGCTTTAGCTTTGAATTAAATAGTAGAATCAGTTGCTTGAAATATTAATTACAATGCGTGATTTAATTGAATAGATTTGGGCCATTTGGAATCGAGAACTCGTGGCAAGAACGTGGTTGCTAGTTGATTTTAGCCGGTTTGAGGTAAGTATCTTGCCTAACCTTCTGTGGGGAACTTCCCCTTAGGATTTGAGTCTTCTTTGTTGATTGTATTCCTTGCACGCGAGGTGACGAGTGCGTGTTCGGATTTATTTGTGGTAAAGTGATCCTTTAGGCTCTTAGATCCTTGTAATCACCAAATATGAAGTTGTACTTGAAGCCTATTGCTTGTGTTAGACTAGGAAAGCATGTCTACCTGATGTAATTGCCTAATTGATAAGTTGTTTAATCATACTACGTGAAGCATGCTAAGCCAGTTCTATCTGCTACTCCGTCTTTCATATTTATCCCTTGGTTTGTTTCTGGCTGTGACTGCACTTTTATTTTGGGACTACTGGTTCGATTCCCGGGAGATCCTTTGCTGTTGATATGATGGACTACGGGTTCGATTCCCGGAAGATCCTTTGCTATTGATAAGGTGGACTGCGGTTTCGATTCCCGAGAGATCCTAGATATTTAAATGTGATAGACTTCGGGTTCAATTCCCGGGAGTTCCACTGGACAGTTGAGGAGAGGGCTACAGGACGGTATCCTGGGAGACCCTCATAGGTATTGAGATTTAGTGGTGTTTGCCCTGTGTTTTTGTTTTATCCTGGTAGTTATTATTGCTTCGTTGATTTGCATTATTACACTGCTGCATTTATCAT
>MU763687.1:0-10807 GCA_026770625.1 Nicotiana glauca | reverse complement strand
TCGATTCGGGATTCAAACCGGTGACTTGGGACACCATAAATCTCCCAAGCGGCGACTCTGAATTAAATAAATAAATCCCGTTTCGATTGTCCTTTAATTGGAAAAACTCTCTCGCGCCCCCGGGTAGCACCAAAAGGAGGTGTGACACCCGGGTCCTCAACCAAAAATACCAACACATCCTAAAACCCCATTCAAACTTGTTCCAATCCTCAAGACACATCAAACAACGCTAAAAATAATTAAATCACATCATATTCAAGCCTAAGTTTCTTCAAAATTTCCGAAATGCGTATTCGATCAAAAACCCGACCAAACGATGTCCGAATGACTTGAAAATTTGCACACATATCCAAAATCACCCAACGAAGCTACAACAACTCTCGGAATTCCATTCCGACCTTCGGATCAAAATCTTACCCATCAACCGGAATTCGCCAAAATACTAACTTCACCAATTCAAGTCTAATTCTACACCGGACCTCCAAAATCACTTCCGGCCACGCTCCTAAGTCACAAATCATCCTCCGAAGTTAACCGAATCACCGAAAATCACATCCGAACCTTCTAACTCATAAGTCAACGTCCGATTGACTTTTCCAACTTAAGCTTTCCTTAAAGTGACTAAGTGTCTCATTTCTTATCAAAACCAGTCCAAATCAACTCTAACACACTATATACCGATAACGAAATATGTAGAAGCATAAAATGAGGGAAACGAAGCAGTGACACATGAGACGATGGGTCGGGTCGTCACATTGATGATGAAAAATATCGGTTTATGGAACGACCCATTTGGTATGGTCACGTCATTCCCCCCTTTATTTTCCTCATCTTGCCTTTCTATATTATTAAATAATCTTATTTTATCCTCTACCCTTTTTTATATAATAATTCTATCTTGTACCTTACTTTTTTATATATATAATATTGCAAATTTATTCTTCATTTTGTTGGTGCATGACATCATAAAACGATAAAAAAAAAATACTAATTTATCAAAATATTTTATACATCAAAACGATACACTACACTACAATACTATACAGTACATTATGAAATAATACATAACAGCCATCTAAACAAGGTGTTAGCATTTTTAGACAAGTGGACGTCAATGTGCCCAACTTTTAAAATTATTAGGTAATAAAATGTTGCTTATCTTAATAAATGTGAGAATGAGTAAGAGAAAGAGAAAAAAAATAAGTAAATGACTTAGTGAGTAAAAATAAGGGAAGTTAATTGAGCTAATCTATTTATCAAAAAATACAATATGTTTTTAAGTTTAATTAGCTTTAGTAACTATAGATATCAAAGTTTTCAACTAACTTATTATTGAATAATCCTGAATTTAAGGATAAGCAACTTGGTAAGCTCTATCGCATTAAGAAGGTGTTTGGTTAAAGCTTATAAGCTGGTCAAACTGGCTTATAAGCACTTTTTGGCTTATCTACACGTTTGGTAAAATTAAAAGTGCTTATAAGTTAAGTGCGTACAAGCCAAAAATAAGTCAAAAGTCACAAGTTGGTCTCCCCCAACTTATCAAATTTCAGCTTATAAGCACTTTAAATTTCACCAAAATATTTACTATTTTATCCCTAAAATACTTCTTTTTAAAACAAAACTCTTCGTATACCCAGTTCTTTAGCTGCTTAATATTAATTTCAACACTTTTATCCAAACACGTAACTGCTTATTTCTTAAATCAGCTTCAGCACTTAAAGTATTTTTCAGCACCTAATGCTTATCAGCTACTCTAAATCAGCTAAGCCAAACGGGCTCTAAGTGACGGTGAGAGAATAGACTGAAAACAGGGAATTAATGTGAAAAATTATTTAATGGGGTCTTAAAAATATTCACCAAAACTCTTTGCTATACTTTAATTTTAAACTCCATAATTCATATAATTAAATCGAATAATTTTCTTTTAGTCTATTTTGATGCACAATATTGGTCAAGTGAAGAGAAATTTTGGAGCAACGGTAAGTTATTTCTATATGACATATACATTACAGGTTTGAGTCATGGAAGCAGTTACTAATACTTGCATTAAAATAGACTCTAGATCATACTCTAGGGTGGGGTCATTTCCTGGATGCGTGACACAGGATGCTTTGTGCACCGACTGCCCCAACGTTAATTTTAGTATGGAATAATTGAATACATATCTGTTTTAATTAAAACTTCGTCTTGAGTTTATTTTCGTAAGAAGAAATCAAAATAATAGAAGTAGGTTCATATTCAACTTTTGTGTTACAACCCATATTCACGTATATTAGCTCATGTCATAAGGTAGTCGGCGTAAGAAGTGATTATCTTTAAGATGATAAGAAGTTAATCCTATTGGTCTTAAATAATACAAAGGTGTATAAGGGTGGTTAACAAGTATTAGAAGTTAAACGAAACAAGGATGTTGTCAGCCGTATTTTCGGGTAAACCTATAAGTTCTTAATACACTCAAGAGGTAGTGTTTTAAGGTATTTGAATCATATAATATCTGTATCATAAGTTTTGAAGTCAAACGAGTTATGAGACAAAAGTCGACAAAAGTTGTCGCAACTTAGGTTTATAATTTTACTTAAACATTAGGTCAAATGTTACTAATATTTTCTCCCAATTTACTTAGAATTATGGGGTGATCTAACTACCAAATTAAATATCTATAAGTCTAGTTTCAAACGCATTAAACCGTTTGTTGATACGATCTCGGAGTAGAGAGATATTCGCGTTTTCGTGAGATTGCGCCAAGCACCTCTCTATGGGGCTTACTTAGGTGGTTTAAGACATTTGGATATATATATGATGCCTCCAACCCGTTTTAAGTAATTTTTTTCACTATATTCAGACCTTAGGACCCTAGGAACATCTTCTAAAGGTTCTCTCAAGATTCAAGACCCAAACAAAGGGCGAACAACACAAATCAAGTGTCGGAAATCCCGTGGCGCTAGTAAGTTTCTTGTTCTTCTTGTTGTTGCTCATTTTTGTGTTGTTCCAGCTCGTGTGGGAGGTTGTTTTAAGGGGTTTATGTTCTGTAAATACTCCCTCAAGTTCTTAACATCAACCCTAGGTGATTTCAATCCTTCTAAAGTGATTCTAGTACCGAAAAACCCTAATTGATTGCTAGTTTCGCTTCCTTGTTGTTGTGGCAGCATTGGAGGGATATTTCGTAGACAATTAAGGTCAAATTGGAGTTGTTATTTTTTTCTAAAGGTAAGGAACATCTTACTCTACATGTATTTAAGATTATCTAAGTTGTTGCTAAGTCATTGAACCTAGAACTTGTGAAATATATACTAAAAGGCTTGGTAGTAATGTTATCTGTTGGTGGACTGTTTTGGGATGTTCAATATGATTAACATTGATGTTGTTTGGGCTGTTTGGTGATTGTTTTCACTTGTGAAAAGTCATATAAATAGGGTAGGTCATGTCTGTTTTATCATAAAATAGGTTGTGGTCGGTACATAATAGTTACGACGTTTAAACATTAACGATAGTGTCATTTCTCCTATTATAGACTAAGGAGTCGTGACATTTGCATATCTTGAGGTTGGGCAGTATATACAAGGTATGTGAGGCTATCCCTTTCCTTCTTTTGCACGACTTCTATCGTATATAATGTAATGATCGAGATCCAAAGATACTCTCTCTTAGAAGCTAGCAGTACTTACTTTGTTTCACCTCTTATGGAACGATTAATGTTGATGTTGCTTCTCTTTTTCTTATGTTATCAATGTTGTTGGTACTTCCTGATTCTTACAAGGCTCATGGTGAAGAGTGAGTCCTAATAACGTGTACATATTACATCACTCCAAAATGTTTAGAATGTGATTCCATGAGTCGAGCATGCATTATATATATGTATCTATATTACTCTACTGAGCCGCGCTATAGTCGGCCGGGTACGGCACCTATTGTGCAACCACTGATCAGTTGGGTTTTACCGAGCTCCACGTGGCCGGGTACGATTCTACCGAGCCTTATGATGGCCGGGTACATTTTTACCGAGCCTATTACGGCCGGATATGATATGATGATGATGATGCCCACAGAGGCGTATGTTTTAAAAGTGTATGTATATATACATGTGTATCATGCATTTCATGTCAGTAGCCCTCGGAGGTACCCAGATGTTACAGGTTGTATATTCTTTATCCCTGCTTACATTGCTGTATGTACTTATGGTTCCCTGCCTTACATACTCAGTACTTTATTCGTACTGACGTTCTTTTATTTGTGGACGCTACATGTCGTGCTGCAGGTCCTGATAGATAGGTAGGCGCAACTCCCCTACCACAGTAGGCTATCTAGTTAAGTGGTTATTGGCAAGATCCCTTCTTCGGACTTGCCGTGGTCTTGGTATGCATTTTTGTTATAGACATTATGGGTATGTTGGGGTCCTGTTCCGGCAATATTGTAGCACTTATGTTCCTTTAGAGGCTCATAGACAGGTGTCGACTCATGTATAGTTTGGTATGCCTTGTCGGCTGGTTTTTGTTGTATAGTCTTTCATGGTAGCGTGGAAGCTCATACCTTATATATATTTTCTTGATTTTCTGGTCATCCCATGTTATGTAGGTTCATGCCATCATCTTTTATTGATGGTTGTCGATGATCCATGTCTACCATTTATATTGATCTCATCGGCCCCAAAAGATAATAAAGAAGGTTAGATAAAATGTACGTTGGTGCTCGGCAAGTATGGCCGGGTGCTAGTCATGGCCCTCTAGTTTGGGTCGTGACAAACTTGGTATCAGAGCAAGTCTATCCTAGGGATTGTCTATGAGCCGTATCTAGTAGAGTCTTGATTATGGATGTGTAACGTGCCACATTTATAATCAAGAAGCTACATGACATCTAGGGTTGTTACCTTCTTCTTGAATCTAGATTGTGCGTAGAGTTGAGTCGTAAGTGTTCGTCTCTAATATTTACCTTGTTTTCTTTCAGTGATGCCTTCGACTAGGAAGCAAACGATTAGTAGACGGCTTGATACAGCAGCAGGAGAGGGTACCAGTCAGGTTCCCCAAGCTAGAGTAGGCCAAAGTGAGGCTCAGAGTGAGATGCCCTCTCATACCTAATCTACTCCGTCTCCTCCAGAGGATATTTGGAGGCACCCAGCACCTCCAGTTCCTCTGTCTGGCACTACAGACCAGGATATGAAGAGTGCTTTGCAGTTGTAGACTAGCTTGGTAGCTGCTCAGGCTCAAAGGCAAAATACAGGTGCTGTTGATAAACCAGTTAGTACGAGAGTTCGTGATTTTATTAATTTAGACCCTCCAGTGTTTACCAGATCAGACCCTAAGGAGGACTCGCAGAATTTTATGGACCAGGTTCATCGTACACTGCGGGTTGTGAATGCTAGTGATATGGAGGCAGTAGAGTTGGATTCTTATCGGTTACGAGATTTAGCGATTTTCTAGTATGATAGTTGGGAGAGATTTAGGGGTTCGAACGCTCCTCCAGCTGTGTGGAAGGGATTTTCTTAGGCCTTTCTTCGTCACTACTTGGCAGTGGAGATACGACGAGCTAGAGATGATAAGTTCCTAAACCTCCGACAAGGTAATATGAGTGTGTGAGAGTATAGTATGCAGTTTGATTCTTTAGAAAGGTATGCTCCCCATATGGTGGCAGAGATGAGTGATGGGTGCATCTGTTCATGAACGGGTTGGGACCATATCTAATAAATGAGTGCACGACAGCCTCCTTGGTTGAGGGCATGGATATTTCCCGTATTCAGGCGTATGCCCAGACCGTAGAGGATCGTAAATACCAATAGAGGGCAAATAGGGAGCAGGATAGGGGCCAGCATAAGAGGGCGAGATTTGCAGGGTATTCTAATAACTTTTAGAGGCAGCGTCAGGCCCCAGTCTTTGAGGAGTTCGGCTCCGCTTGTAGCTAGTGCTCCTCCACAGTTTCAAAGGCCTTGATATGATCGATTTACCTATTCCAGTCCAAGTTAGAGTTCGCGGGCATCAGGCTCGCAATATCATAGGGATACTAGTCAGACGAGACCCCTAACACCACGTTGTGATCAGTGCGGCAAGGCCCACTTTGGACTGTGTCGTCGAGCTTCTGATGCGTGCTATTCTTGCAGACAGCCTAGCCATATGATTCGGGATTGTCCTAACCGAGGAGGTGGTGGTATGGCTGATCCGACTGGATCTGTGTCTGGTTCTTCCTCATCAGTTTGACCTCCAGCCCGGGGTTTTCAGTAGTCGACTGGTCGAGGTAGAGGTAGAGTTTCAGTGCAGAGTTCGAATGGTGCCCAAAATCGAACCTATGCTCTAGTAGGTCAACGGGATCTCGAGTCATCTCTGGATGTTGTTACAGGTAAATTGTCTGTGTTTTCTTATGATGTATATGCACTGATTGATCTGGGATCTACATTATCATATGTTACACCCTTTGTGGCTAATATGTTTGGCGTTAAAACTGAATTGATAAGTAAACCCCTTGCGGTATCTACTCCGATAGAAGATTCTGTGATTGCTAGAAGGGTATATAGAGGTTTCACTATGATGATTTGTAGTCGTCAAAGCTCGGGAAATTTATTTGAGTTAGAAATAGTTGATTTAGATGTGATAATAGCAATGGATTGGTTGGCCTCATGCTATGCAAATGTTGATTGTCGTACGAAGATGGTTAGGTTTCAATTCCCTAGTGAACCCGTCATTGAATGGAAGAGGAACATTGCTACACCAAAAGGTAGGTTTATTTCCTATCTTAACGCAAGAAAAATTATCTCAAAAAGGTTACATTTATCATCTCGTTCGTGTTAGGGATACGGAGGCGAAGCTGCCTACTCTACAATCAATCCTCGTGGTCAATGAATTTCCAGATGTTTTCCCAGATAAACTCACATGTCTTCCTCCTGAAAAGGAGATTGAGTTTAGCATTGATGTGTTGCCTAACACTCAACCGATCTCCATCCCTCCATACAGAATGGCCCCGACAGAGTTGCGAAAGTTGAAGGTGCAGTTGAAGGACTAGCTGGATAAGGGCTTTATTAGGCCTAGAACTTCACCTTGGGGTGCACTAGTCCAATTCGTGCGGAAGAAAGACGGGTCGTTACGGATGTGTATCGACTATCGACAGTCGAATAAGTTTACTATAAAGAAAAACTATCCACTCTAAGAATTGATGACCTGTTTGACCAACTCCAGGGTGCCAAGTATTTCTCCAAGATTGACTTACTTTCAGGGTATCATCAGGTGAGGGTTAAAGAGAAGGATATTCCAAAGACGGCCTTCCGGACAAGATATGGGCACTTTGAGTTCTTGGTGATGTCGTTCGGGCTAACAAATGCTCCAGCAGCTTTTATGGATCTCATGAATACTGTATTTAGGCCCTATCTTGATATGTTCGTGATTATATTCATTGATGACATTCTAGTGTATTCTCGTTCGGAGGCGGGCCACTTGCGGATAGTATTGCAGACGCTCCAGGATCATAAGTTATATGATAAGCTCTCCAAATGTGAATTATGGCTGAACTCAGTAGCATTCCTTAGTCATGTGATATCTAACAAGGGTATTGGTGTCGACACTCAGAAGATCGATGCAGTGAAGAATTGGCCGAGACCTACAACACCATCAGAAGTCCACAGCTTCCTAGGGCTAGCAGGATATTATAGGCAATTTGTAAAAGGGTTTTCCTATATATCAACAACATTGACTAAGTTAACACAGAAAGCTACTAAGTTCCAGTGGTCTGACGCTAGTGAACTAAGTTTTCAGAAGTTGAAGAATCGATTGACATCCACACCAGTGCTCACTCTCCCTGAAGGAATAAAAGGTTATGTGGTATATTGTGATGCCTCAGGTATAGGTTTGGGGGTGCGTATTGATGCAGCATGGGAAGGTGATTGCTTATGCATCAAGACAATTGAAGAAGAATGAAAAGAATTATCCAATCCATGATTTGGAATTGGCTTCAATAATATATGCTTTGAAGACATGGCGGCACTACTTATACGGCGTCTATGTTGACATCTACACAGATCACAAGAGTTTACAATACGTCTTCAAGCAGAAAGATTTGAATTTGAGGCATCATAGTTGACTTGAATTACTGAAAGACTACGAAGTCGAGATATTGTATCATCCCGGTAAAGTCAATGTTATGGCAGACTCTCTCAGCCATAAGTCAATGGAAAACTTAGTACATATTGAAGCAGGTAGAAAGGGGTTGACTCAAGAGCTTCATCAGCTAGCCAATATGAGAATCAAATTATTATACTCTGATGACGGAGGTGTTACTGTACATAATACATCAGAATCATATTTGGTAGCCGAGGTAAAAGCACGGCAATATGAAGATCCTATCTTAGTACGATTGAGAGAGAGCATTCAGCAGTGTAAAATTACGGCTTTTGAGATCGGAGGAGATGGGGAACTGAGATACCAGGGCTAATTATGTGTGCCTAATGTGGCAGGGTTGCGAGAGAAGATTATGAATGAGATTCATCAATCCCGGTATTCCATCTATCCCAGCTCGACAAAGATGTATCATGATGTAAATGAGCAGTATTGGTGGGATAACATGAAGAAGTCTATTGCAGACTTTGTAGTCCAGTGTCCCAATTGTCAGCAAGTAAAGATAGAACATCAGAAACCCAGTGGATTGCTCCAGAATATAGAGATTTCAACCTAGAAATGGGATGTGATTAATATGTACTTCGTTATTGGACTACCTTGCTCTTATCATAAGTTTGACTCCATCTAGGTGATAGTTGATCGACTTACAAAATGTGCCCATTTTCTGCGAGTTAAGACAACTTACACGGCTGAAGATTATGCGAAGTTGTATATCAAGGAGATTGTTAGGCTTCGTGGTGTGCCGATATCTATTATATTAGACCGAGGAGCTCAATTTATGACTAACTTTTGTAGGTCTTTTTAGAAGGGTTTAGGCACACAAGTAAATCTCAGCACTGCATTTCATCCACAACTGATGGACAGGTTGAACGTACCATTCAGACACTTGAAGATATGCTACGAGCATGTGTTCTAGATTTTAAAGGGGATTAGGATGACCATCTTCCACTCATAGAATTCGCCTACAATAATAGCTACCATTCCAGTATTAAAATGGCCCCATACGAGACACTATACGGGAGGATATGTAGATCACCGGTTGGATGGTTCGAACTCGGTGAAACAGAATTATATGGGCTAGATTTGATTTACCAAGCCATTGAGAAGGTGAAAGTGATACATGAGCGATTGAGGACGGCGCAAAGCAAGAAAAAGTCTTATTCCGATGTCCGACATCGTGATCTGGAGTTTGAGGTTGGTGATTGGGATTTTTTGAGGATCTTATCGATGAGGGGTGTTATGTGTTTCAGGAAGAAAGGTAAGCTGAGTCCGCGGTATATCAGGCCGTATAAAATTCTTCAACGAATTGGACAAGTTTCTTATGAGTTAGAATTGCTATCCAAATTAGAATTTGTCCACCCGGTATTCCATGTATTTATGTTAAGGAAATGTATTGGAGACCCTTCTCGGGTCGTCCCTGTCAAAGATTTACAAGTTACAGGGGATCTATCATATGAAGAAGTGCTAGTGGCTATATTAGATCGACAAGTCTGCTGGCTGAGAACAAAAGATGTAGCTTCCGTCAAAGTATTGTGGAGGAACAAGAACATGGAAGAAATGACATGGGAAGCAGAAGAGGAAATGAAGTCTAAATACCCTTACCTATTCCAAAATGAAGGTAACAAGGATGTTGGTGGAACGCATGATACATTATAAGGTGAAACGACTCTATGAGGTAAGCAATAACTTGAGAATACTCTTCCTTAATACAAATGGTGATATGCAAATAATATAAATATACATAATGCTTTGTGTAGCCTTGTAAGGCCATATGTTGGGCTTAACTGCTTGCAAGTTTTGCTAGTGACCATTTTATATGGGAAAAATTGACCAGAAATTTCTGTTGGAATCCACGATGATTTGGATTCCCCATAGACCCTTACATTCGAGGATGAATGTTCCTAAGGGGGGAGGGTATTACAACCCATATTCACGTATATTAGATCATGCCATAAGGTAGTTGACGTAAATCCATGAAGTGATTATCTTTAAGATGATAAGAAGTTAATCTTATTGGTCTTAAATTATACAAAATTGTATAAGGGTAGTTAACAAGTATTATAAGTTAAACGAATCAATGATATTGTGAGTTGTATTTTCGGGTAAACCTATAGGTGCTTAATACACTAAGAGGTAGTGTTTTAAGGTATTTGAATCATATAATATTCGTATCATAAGTTTTGAAGTCAAATGAGTTATGAGACAAAAGTCGACAAAAGTTGTCGCAACTTAGGTTTATAATTTTACTTAAACATTAGGTCAAATGTGTCACACCTCCTTTCGGCGCTACCGCACCCCGCGAAGGGTGTGGTAGAAGGGAGTTTTTCCAATTAAAGGACAATCGAAACGGGATTTATTTATTTAATTCAGAGTCGCCACTTGAGAGATTTATGGTGTCCCAAGCCACCAGTTTAAATCCCGAATCGAGGAAAATATTGACTATATATTACAGTCCGCGAACCAGAAATCTAGATAAGGAATTCTGTTAACCAAGGAGAAGGTGTTAGGCATTCCCGAGTTCCGTGGTTCTAGCATGGTCGCTCAATTGTCGTATTTGGCTTATTTATCAGATTTATAACATGCTTTAACTTATGTGCAAATTTTAACTTTTAATCGTTTTTAATATTATTATTATTATTTTTACAAAGACTTGCAACGTCGTGAAAATGTGTTTCGGACCGCACCGTACCAGTACGCCTGTGGCCTTCAACACATTT
>MU763686.1:26733-57845 GCA_026770625.1 Nicotiana glauca | reverse complement strand
AGCCAAAACTCACACTTGGAGAACTTAGCATAAAGCTTCTGCTCTCGCAAGGTCTGAAGCACTACTCTCAAATGCCGCTCGTGCTCCCCTAGGCTACGTGAGTATATCAAGATGTTGTCAATGAAGAAAATGACAAAATAATCAATATAGGGCATGAACACTCTATTCATTAGATCCATAAACGCCGCTGGAGCATTAGTCAAGCCAAATGACATCACCAGAAACTCATAGTGGCCATATCTAGTACTGAATGCAGTCTTCGGGACATCTGAATCCCGAATCTTCAGCTGATGATACCGTGACCTCAGGTCGATCTTAGAGAACACCCTAGCACCCTGCAACTGATCGAAAAAATCATCAATATGGGGCAATGGATACTTGTTCTTGATGGTGACTTTGTTCAACTGGCGGCAATCAATGCACATCCGCATAGTCCCATCCTTCTTCTTTACAAACAGCACTGGTGCACCCCAAGGCGATACACTGGGCCTAACAAACCCCTTAGCTAGCAAATCCTCCAACTGCTCCTTCAGCTCCTTATGAGCTATACGGTATGGTGGAATAGATACAGGCTGAGTGCCTGGAGCCAAGTCGATACAAAAATCAATATCACGATCCGGAGGCATGCCAGGAAGATCAGAAGGAAAAATATCGGCGAACTCCCGGACTACTGCCACTGAATCAATCGTTGGAGACTCCGCGGCGGTGTCTCGAACATAAGCTAAGTAGGCCAAAAACCCCTTCTGAACCATGCGTTAAGCCTTCAGGAAGGAAATGACCCTGCTAGGTGTATCCACAGTGGAGCCTCTCCACTCCAGTCTCGGCAACCCTGGCATCACTAGAGAAACAGTCCTGGCATGGCAATCTAGAACGGCGTGATATGGGGATAACCAATCCATGCCCAGAATAACCTCAAAATCGATCATATCGAGTGATAGGAGATCTGCCCTAGTCTCAAGACCGCGGAATGTAACCATACAGGATCGGTAGACCCGGTTCACAACCACAGAATCGCCCACAGGAGTGGACACATGAATAGGAACACCCAAAGGCTCAGGAGAAATGGCCAGAAAACGAGCAAACAGAGATGATACATATGAATAAGTGGACCCTGGATCAAATAATACCGATGCATCTCTACCACTGACGGAAATAATACTTGTGATGACGGCATCTGAGGCCAATGCATCTGGCCTGGCGGGGAGAGCATAGAATCTAGCTGGAGCACCGGCTGACTGGCCTCCAACTGACTGAGTAGTAGCTGGCTGACCTCTCCCTGTCTGGCCCCTACCCCTAGAACGACCTCTACCAGTCTGCTCTCCACCTCTAGGCGGCTGGACCACTGGTGCTGGAGTCATGGGCTGCTGCCCTGTACTGCCTTGCCCCTAAGCCTGGGGCAGTATCTCCTCATGTGGCCTGCGTCACCGCACTCAAAACAACGTGGTGCAGTGGCATGCTGCCCAGATGGTTGACCCTGAATACTAGAAGGCCCATTAGAAGAAGCCTGAGTAGCCGGCGGGTGATAAGAACCCTCCGGCATAGCACTAAAATAAGGATCGGAAGACTCCGGAGGACCTGAATACCCACTGGATGAACCCTGGATAGCTGGCGGGCGGTGCGAACTCTCTGGCATGGCGCTAAAATAGGAGCGTGCTGGAGCACCGCGAGCAGGTGGTGGTGATGGAGCTGGGGGCCTACTGGACTGACCCCTCCCAAAGTGACCTCTGCCCCTAGCTGGGGCGCCTCTGAACTCTCCTGAGAATCTGGCCCTCTTATCCTGCTACATCTGCTCTCTACCCCTCAACCGGTAACCCTCGATCCTACGAGCAATCTCAAGTACTAGCTGATATCCGGTGCCCATCTCTACCTCACGAGCCATACCCGACCGGATAATGGGATGTAACCCTGCAACAAACCTCCGTACTCTCTCTGCCTCTGTGGGAAGTATCATGAGTGCATGGCGAGACAACTCAGAGAACCTCGCCTCATAGTCGGTCACTGACATATGACCCTACTCCAGATACTCAAACTGAGTACGTAGCTCTTCCCTCTCAGAGGGTGGAATGTACCGATCAAGAAATAACTGAGTCAATTGACCCCAAGTGAGGAGAGGAGCGCCTGCTGGCCTGCTAAGCAAATAAGACTGCCACCATCTACGGGCCCTGCCCTCTAGCTGGAAAGTAGTGAGGTCGACTCCATGTGACTCCAATATCCTCATGTTGTGCAGTCTATCCCTGCACCTGTCAATGAAATCCTGGGCGTCCTCATGACGCTCGCCCCCGAAGACCGGAGGGTGAAATCTGGTCCATCTGTCTAATAACTTATGCGGATTGCCGTCCACAGCTGGCCTGGCCTGAGGTGCCGCTGCAGCAACTGGCTGGACCCCCTATGCGGGTAGTGCACCCGGAGTATGATAAATGGTGGCTGCATGACCTGGAGCCTGTGCGGTAGGGGTCTGTGCTCCCCCTCCTGCCTGTGAGGTAGCTGGATCTGCTGGAAATAAACCATCCTGAGTCATTATGTCCATGAACCGAAGCATACGGCCCATGACCTCCTAAAATCCCGGCGCAGTCATGAAATCCACCGGAGTAGGCGCAGCTGCGGGAGCCTCGCCCTGCTCCTCAATGATAGGATCCTCTACAGGGTCTGCTGGTGGCATAACTGGAATGGCTCTGGGATGCCCTTGTCCCATACCACAGGCCGGTGCCCTCCCTGGCCTCTACCTCGGCCTCTAGCAATGGGGGGAGCAGCTCCTCCCGGGTCCGGAACGTCGGTGGTGCGGGTCCTCACCATCTGTGAGAGAATAGAAGAGGAAACTTAGTACACTGACCACTTCACGATGGAAATGGATAAAGAGTAGTCTTTCCTAACACCATATAGCTCCTTGAAGATAAATACAGACGTCTCTGTACCGATCTACAAGACTCTATTAGGTTTGCCCGTAACTTGTGAGACCTACGTGAACCTAGCGCTCTGATACCATGTTGTCATGACCCATTTTTTATAAATAGGTCATTATGGCGCCTAACACCATAGTCAGGCCAGCCAAATTGCAGAAATATGATTAAATCCTCATTTTTAGTTTAGCCAAAAACAGATATACTGAAGTGTTCAAGTAGATGATGAAGCTAGCAAAAATCATAAAGTGCTGACATAGCGATACAGATCCCAAAAATGAATATCTACTACAGCGTGTGTGCCAGAACCTGGTGTCACTAGCTACGGGCGACCAGTAGAGTATACACAAATATATATAAAACACTGTCCTACTATCCGAATCAGAATAGACAGAAACCATAAATACAAGAAAGGACTCATTCGGATGCGGATCAGCATGAGAAAGAAGGCAGCTCACCGTAGAAGTCTCTGAGCAAACTCACTACTGCGTTCCCGAATAATGTCTAGATCCACCTGCCTCAAAACCTGTACATTTAAGTACAGAAGCGTAGCATGAGTACATAAACCACATGTACTCAGTAAGTATCCCGTCTAATCTCGAAGAAGTAGAGATGAGAGGTCGACTTGATACTTACTAAGGTCCAAAATAATATAATATGATAGAGTGAGACATACACTATCAAAGGTTACCAATAACATAAGTCCAACAGAAGAGTTATATTCACGATTTTTTTTGCCTTAATTAAATTACCGGTTTTCCCTTATTATATCAAATGAGTGATCAAGTCATAACTAAATGTAAGCATATAAATCATGCACAAACATGCCGAGGTCGACGGCCCGCTCCAACAGAAAATAAATTGTGCACTGCCAAGGGTCGAGCGGCACGAACCATAGATGCATCTATTATCACCGAGGCGATCGGCCCGATTCATAATCAAGAAATATCAAGAAAAGCACATAAGGCTCAAGTACATACAAGGAAGCTCCTACCATGGCTTAACAATTTATATGTTCACTTTCATGTCTTCAAGTCTCTAGCAATTTATAACGATCATATTGGAAATTTAAAGTAAGAAAGATTCCCCAATTAGACATGACGTGGGTCCTAAACTACCCGAACAATTATCATATAGTAGCTACGCACGGACTCTCGTCATCTCGTACGTATGTAGCCCCCGCATTTAGCAACAATTACTTATTCAAAATCCTATGGGGATAATTTCCCTCTTACAAGGTTAGAAAGGAGACTCACCTCGCTCCAAAGTGCACTCCCAATATCCAAGAACGAGCTCGAGTCCTTAATTCGAAGCCGGACAATCCCAAACTAATCAAATGAAGCAAGAACTAGTAAATAAAGGCTTACAAGATCGAATTCTAGCTATTTAAGCAATTTCCTAGCCATTAACACTAGTTTCCTAAATTCCGAGCCCGGGCCCACGTGCCCAGATTCCAAGATTTTTTGAGGGGAGTTGTTCTCTATCACCTAAGGATCAGAAATATATGATTTCTAGCTCATTACATGGCCAATTATGTGTTAAAACTTTAATTCTCATTAAACCCAAGGCCTAGCTCAAATCCCTTGATTTTACCCAATTCTTAGCGTTAAATCTACTTGATGTTTATGTATTTGAACTAAAAATGAGTGGGGATTACTTACCTCGAAATGTTATGTTGAAACCTCCCCTTTTGAATCACCAAAATCGCCTAAGAGTTGAGAGAGATATGGAAGAAATGAGCTTAAGCTCGAATTAAATGAGGTTCTGCCCCCTGCGATTTCCGCTTTTGCAGTCTGGGGCCGCATAAGCGAGACCACTTATGCGGTTTCTGGGCCGCTTCTGCGGCTTATGGTGATGGGGGACTGGACCGCTTATGCGGTTACTGGGCCGCTTATGTGGTCCTGGGCCAGTTGGGCTCGATCGCTTCTGCGGTCTGACATCCGCTTATGACATCCGCTTAAGCGGAACTGCTTCTGCAGTTAAATGACCGCTTCTGCGGTTCACCTAGCCCGGCCCCCTTTTCGCTTCTGCGGTCCCGCTTCTGCGGTCCAAGAACCGCAGATGCGGTTTTTACAGAAGCAGCAAATCTCAGTCCATTTTTCTAAGTTTCCACTTCGCTCGAACCTCGACTATTTGACTCTCGGGGCTCCCGAGCCCCGCCCGAATATACCGACAAGTCTGAAATCACAAGGCAGACCTACTCGAACCCTCGAAACACTCAAAACAACATTAAATCGAGGAATCAACCCCCAAAACCAAATGAATCAATTCATTGAACCTCAAGTTCTTAATTCTCCTACAACGGGCCAAAACGCCCTTAAACTACTCGGATTGATACCAAATTTTACGGGTAGATCTTAACTGATATTTCGGACTTGTACCAAGTGTCGAAATCGAAAGACGAACCCGATACCTATGAAAACAATGATTTCTTAGTTTATTAGAATCTTTGAAACTTAAACTTAACAATTTTACATAAAAATTCATTACTCGGGCTAGGGACCTCAGAATTCGATTCCGGGCATACGCCAGGTCCCATATTTTCCCACGGACCCTTAGAAATTATCGAATCATGATTTCGGGTCCGTTTTCCCAAAATGTTGACTGAAGTCAAACTTGGCCTTTTTAAAGAAACTTAAAGAAGCAAATAGGCTTAATCTTGCCCGAAACTCTTCTAACTTCCGAACCACCCGCCCCCGCAAGTCATAAATTAGCTAAAGCAAAAGCGAAAAATATTATTTAAGGGAACGGGGTTCGAAAATGCAAAACGACCAGTCGGGTCATTACATGTAGCATCAGCACAATCGACACCATGTGCTGGTAAGTGCCTAGCCTAACCCCGGAAAAGTAGTGACTAGGCTAGAACGGACTACCACAAAAATCTGTGCAGTTATATATACATATACAGCGGAATCGAGATACAAACACAAGTAATCAATATGGGAGTGGGAGCATGCTATGGGGAAAATAACAATTTCAAGTAAAAGTCGTCCAGTAACGAAGGAAACAATACAACTCGGACATTAATAAAGAAACATAAAACAACAAGTGCACGGCATCACCCTTCGTGCTTTTACTCTCATCCTCACCAAACAATGATATAATAAAACGTGCACGGCATTACCCTTTGTACTTTTACTCTCTTTCCTCACATATAATCAATAGAATCGGCACGGAATGGTACATCGTGCGATACGGCATTACCCTTCGTGCTTTACTCTCTTTCCTCACAATAAGCAAACAACACACGGCATCACTCTTCGTGATTTACACTCTTTTTTCATAATAAACAAATAATGCACGGCATCACCCTTCGTGCTTTAACACTCTTCCTCACCCCAAACAACAATTATAAATAAGAGGCAAGGGAATAAGCAAAATAATAATAGAAATTCCGACAAGGGAATACAATTAAATAATTAAATACCGGAAAGGGTATAACATCAATAAGCTCAACGTCCCGGCAAGGGAAAATAATCAATAAGCAACAATATCCCAGCACGGGAGCAATTTAAATACTCTTTCGCTTCCTTTTACTTTTATTTCATATCTCACTTTACCACTTGAGCCAGTGCTCCAAAGGGACAACCATTTCATATACGTTCACAATTGTAAAATAACTTGAGCCAATGCTCATCGATGTTCAAAGGTCACAATTTCCTTTCACATGCTTTTCACAACAAATAGGAATCATTACCGAGGCAAGAGAAATACAACGAAATCAAGATATTCACAACTTAAAGACTCACTGTCATGCTAGACACCAACGTATAAATACTCATCACTATGCTTATACGTCGTACTCGACAATTACCACATAGAAAATAGGACTCAACTCCTAATCCCTCAAGCTAAGATTAGACCAAAAACTTATCTCAAACTTCCACGGCCAATTCAATCCTCAATAACCGCCTTTCCTCTCAAATTCGGCTCTAAATCAATTATATTTATACAATAATGACTTCAATACATCAATAAATACTAAACAATACGAACCCAATGCCTAATTATAGCTTTTCCATCATATTTTCCAAAAACTCAAAAATCAACCCCGGACCCGCATTGGTCAAAATACGAGGTTTGGACCAAAATCAAATCACCCATTCACTCACGAGCCCGAATATATAATTTATTTTCAAATTCGACCCCAAAATGAGGTCTAAATCAACAAAATTAAAAAGCCCTAACTCTACCCAAATATCCAATTTTCTACCTTAAATCACATGTTTTAGGCCTAGGATTTCAATAGATATTGAAGGAATTGGAAGAAAATAAGCTAAGAATTACTAACCCAAGAGGTTTTGGTGAATAAACGCTTCAATGGTCGCCTAAGAGCTTGGAGAAGAAAGGTTTTGTGAAAATTTTAATGAATCCCGTAATGTCACTGTTCTGAAATTTTAAAATTTAACTGGGCGAAATTACTCATTGCGTTCGCGACAGGCTGGTCGCGTTCGCGAAGAGTAACACTTAACAGGCCATCGCGATCGCGAGAAGAGGAATGCGAACGCGGAGAGTAAAAATGTTGTGGCCAAGAAATTTTTCTACGCGAACGCGTGGGCCAGCACGCGAACGCGAAGAGGGAATCCTGCAAAGCTGCACGAACGCGAGTAGATGCACGCGAACGCGATGAGGAAAAGAAGACTCAGCCCCCAGCGTCAAATAACACTACACGAACATGAGGGTTGGGATGCGAACGCGAAGAAAGAAAAAGCTAAAGCTTCGCGAACGCGGGAGACGTGACACGAACGCGAAGAAGGAATGGGGTCTGCAACAGCTGAAGCAAAAATCTGCAATTTTTCTAAGGCTAAAACAATCCCGAAGCACATACGAATCACACCCAAGCCTTCGGGGCTCCTAACCAAACACATGTACTAACTCAACAACATCATACAAACTTAATCGTGCGATGAAATCGCCTAATAACCTCAAATTCAAAGTATTTTTCTAAAACTTCATCAAGTTCCAAATTTAGGATTTCAAGTCCGAAACATGTCAAACGACGTCAGATTTTAACCAAACTTCGTAGAAAGGATTTAAACTATATATAAGACATGTACCTGGTGCCGGAACCAAAATACGGGCCAGATACCATCGATTTCTAATCAAGTTTCATTTCAAATTTTCTTAAATATTTCCTGAAAAATAATTTTTCATAAAAATTTATTTCTCGGGCTTGGGACTTCGAAATTCGATTTCGGGCATATGCCTACGTCCCATATTTTTCTACGGACCCTCCGGGACCGTCAAATCATGGGTCCAGGTCCGTTTACCCAAAATAAATAAAATTTATTCATTTTAATATCAAAACTTAGCATTTATCACAGAATTTCATATTTAAGTTTTCCGGCTATGCGCCCGAACTGCGCAAGCTAATCGAGGTGACTCTTAATGAGGTTTTCAAGGCCTCGAAAGCACAGAATTCATTTAAAACAGGTGATGATCCCTTTGGGTCGTCACAATATATATATATATATATGTATGTATGTTTATATATTTATATAATGTACATGCATATGTTTATATATTTAGATACAAACTAATGTGTGCAAGCAACGTTTTGTGATTCGATTAAATAGTACTATCAGAAATTTTGCGAAAGATAGAAAGCGCCCTAATTATTATTATTTTATTGTTTCCTATTTGCAGAAACCTATCTTATTTTCATAATTAGTCCTGTCTAACTTATTATATACTTATGCAGTAATATAGAAATTTAATCCTTAACTATTTCTCTGAAGGTAAAACACATGGCTTTAAGATATTTAGGAAAGTGAACTTGAGAGAGGTACTAATAGATTAGTGTTTGATCAAAAAGCATTAAGCTTTTTGTTAAACTAATTAATGAGAAAATAGAGGGTGAATCTTAGTTAGATATAATAAATTGTAGATAAAAAACTTAGACAGATACGTGGGATGAGATCATGTTTGAGAGTAATAAAGATCAGGTACGTGTTCAATGATTGTCAATGAATATTATAATACGAACATGCAATAAATGTAGATAATGGTAATAAATGTAATAAGGATGAATTTATCACCCAAATGTTAGATGATTTGGGTGATTCTTCTTCCTGACATCAATGTGGGAATGAAGATGGATAAGGAATCTTTGGATCTTGTAAACAAAGAGTGAACAATGTGTCTTGAGTAATAGAATCAGTGAACAAGACAAGCCTTTTTGTATATTCTTTGTAGTCAACCCTTTACAAGTGCTCTTATCAAAAAGTGAAGATCCCCTCTTTGTTCTTTATCTCTTCCCATTTATAAGGGTTATCCCCAAGAAATCCTAAAAAGTACAACATAGAGAATATCTAATGGAATACTCATTATATCTATTTCTAAACTATCTTACCGTTTCCTTCTTTCTCCATTTGCTTGACCTCGGCGATAATCCTTCTTATGACGACTCCACGCCATTTGTATCGTGGTCGGCTCTATCCTCGATCATGTTTTATTTGAAGTTATCAAGCTGCCCAAATTTACACCAATACAGTTAATCCCTCCGCTTGTTGAGGTCATAATCTTGCACGTTCTCAATGAGCGGATCCGGTGTGCAACCGTTAAGAAGAAATTTGGTGTGTTTATCGAATCGAATCGGCCGAGGTAGAAAAAATAGCATGGCCAACGTGGCTGCGGTTGGCGTGACTAACGTGGGGTGATGTCATGACCACACGCGTCATCATTGTGCTCCTTCCCCATGCAATGTATGTGCTTCTGTCATTTCGATTTTGGTGCCACTGAAGGTCATTTTCTTCGATTCTGGTGCCACCCAACCCTATAAATTGATGGGGGGTTTATTTTCGAAAATTTTCATCATTTCTCATTTCGCATGTGTATTGTTTTCTTTGATCTTCTTCTTCGATCTCCGCTTTCAATCTCTTGCAGCCTCTTCAGTTCCAGTCCCTGACTTCTTACCCAGTTGATATCTTCTTCTTCAGACTTTGTTGCGTTCGTTTTACTACGAAAATATGTCAACATCCCATAATATTCACGATGAAGTTTTCAATGCCACTCTTTTATCGATGGCCCTTCCTCCCGGCGGTGAGGAATTCATGGTTGAAGAGGAGGAAAGCTTCTCCACCATGGATAAGGTGGTCCCCAAGAACCACTTGGTCAGACATGACCTCCCAAAGGAACCTGCTCCTGCTCCTGCTCAGAAGCTTTCTGAGACGGGACCACCTTAAATAACCGACCTCCGATTTATATATCACATTCCTCCTCCTGTCAAAATTATTCCGGCCGAGCGCGACATCGCAGAGGTTCAGTGACCCGTATTCTACGTCTATCCTTTCTTAATCAGTTATTCTCTTCTTCTACCCCCATTAGCAGAGGAATTTTGCCAATTTTGCAATATCCCGGTGCAAGTCTCCCCTTATTTGTACAAAGTTTTTTATGCTGGCAAAGTATATAGAGTAGGCCGATTGTGAGGTCAACCTTCGCCACCCGATGCATCTATTTTTGCCTAGGTTTTATAGAGATACATTGATACACCTGCGATATCATGGGATCAAAGGGTTGGTGGTCGGGACAGATGATAAGACAAACCGACGGTTCTGGCATAAGTACTTCTTCATCAAGACCGAGCACCTGGTGGCGAATCCTACTGGGTTTCTCAAACAATGGAACTATAACCATAAGTATCTCACCGTATGCTCGTTAATTTCTTTCATTTTTTCATTTTTGACTCACTTGCGGCTTCCTTGTTTTTCAGTTGAGAGGCGTGCACCTTCTCTCGCCTTTTATATTGAAAATTAGGTGGCTCGCGTGTTACCCACACCATGGGAATTTGCAATCGGGCATCCTTTCACAAGCGTTTTGGACCCAAGACCTCATCCAGTAAGTGTCATTTCTACCTCAGCTTATTGTTGTTTACCATCGCTTTTTGATGCGACCTCCCTTTGGTGCTAGGTCGGCGAGTTTCCAAGAAAACGGAGGCCCCAGTGCCTGCATTTTCTCAATCTATCGCGTCTGGCTGGAATGCTATTTTCCTTGGCCGAGTTAGCTCGAGGAGGTCGGACTCAAGCTTTGCCAATGAGGGACTTCGCCCCTCAAACTATTTCCATGCGGGATGAGATCTCTTCTCAGCCCATCTTTCACCTTCTAGAAAAACCATCTAATGGCAAGGAGACATTGTCGAGGAAAAGGCGGATGGTGGAAAGAGACCGGAAAGGCTAGTATCGCTAACGTTGAGCCAGAAAAATTTGCTACCTTAGAGGAGGAACATGCGCTCACACCAGACGTTGAGGCTGTTTCTACAATAAGTGTCGCCAATGAGAGGATACCCTCTGGGGTTGAGGGGGTTCGTGGTAGTGGAGAGCTTACACGGGCCGTAGAAGGTGGCTCATCATCGATTGCCAGGGGGAGCAGAGTTGTTCCTGCGGGGGATGATGACTCTGGATCGGACATCGACCTTGAGGAGATTTGAACCTTTATGGAGAGGACTACTCGTGTGGAGATAAGGACGGAATGTCCTAATCGGCACATACTCATCCCTGTAGACTACGGCCCTTTGGCCAACTCAGAATGGGCGATGCCGGCTTTTTCTCCTTTATGAGAGGTTTTTAAGAATACGGTGCTACAGACAATGAAAGATGTGGACCTATCGTTGGTCATGTCATGCATGGCCCTGCGAGTGAGTGTTTTTCCATATTAGGTCAGGTTTGTTTCGTATGTGTGGTATGCTTACACTGACTTCCCTTTGTTATTTTGCATCAGACTCTTATCATGGGGATCGAGCGCGATTGGAGGGAGGAGCGGAGGACGACCATTTTTTAGAAGATGACCTCCAAGTACAAGGAGTACCGTACTAAGCACCGAATGCTGGCCGACCTCCATAGCCAGGATAGCGAGTTTCAATAGATTCGTGATGCGCTCAAACAAAAAGATGATGAGCTTACGAAGAAAGATAAAGAGCTAAGGGAGAGGGACGATGAGCTTATGAGGGCCATCAGTAGGTGCAGCGAGCTTGAGGCAGCGCTAAAGGCCAAAAAGTATGAGCTCGAGGTGAGTAAGGGGGTGATGGCTGAGAACGCTAACCTTCAAATACAGGTGGCATCCTTAAGGGCTGAACTAGGGTAGAGGGAGGCAAGGGCTATCGATTTGAGGGGTGAGCTGAGTACCAAGATTGAAGAATTGATTCGGGTCGAGAAAGGCACCTAGATGACGCCCTCCGTGTTTGCAGGTCCGAGCGGGCTAATGAGGTGGACACATCGGTGCTTAAGGTAGAGAGGTTGGAAGAATGAATCCAGGGTTTAGAGGCGGAGTTGTTCGATTTAAATGAGCAAGTCGTTATCTTGAGAGCCGAGGAGACACGACGGCAATCACAACCGTGTACATCTCATACTTCTGCCGATCCCGGTGTGCTACGGGAGTTATATGAGATGTGGGTCCATACCGAGGTTCAACTTGACGTGTAAAAATCTTTGAAGGCTGCCGGGAAAGTTTTCGAATAAGAGCTTGAGGGCGTCCATGTCAAGGATGTGCAACCCGTGAAGCTTGTGATTACTGATAACTATGGATTCTAGTTCATTTTATACTCCTTTTTACTTGAGTTTGGATTAAAAATGTAAACGAATAGTCCCAAAGGCTTACATGTTGTACATCTTTGTAGGGTTTGGTCAAGAAAGTGAAAATCTGTAAAAACCAGCTCAAAAAGGAGAGAAACCTACACAAGTACCAAGAACAAGTCAAAGCATAGTTGCAGCATAAAATCCACTGCAGCTGTAACAGACCCACCGCGACCGCGGTCCATTTAGTGCGGTCCGCGATGAGGAGATTCAGAGGGGTGCAATCTGGTGGTTAGGTAGTACGGCCCGCGGAAGATTCTTCGCAGCCGCAGTAGCTTCACCGCGGCCGCATACCATTTGTTGCGGTCCGCGGAGTGGAGATTCAGAGAACCCAGGAGTTTGGAAATTACAAGACACCATAGCCGCAGTCTATTTTATGCGGTCCACGATGTAGCTACCGCGGCCGCGGTGGCCAGATTCAGAGAATGAAAAGTCAAGACAAAAGCCTCACTGCGATCGCAATGCATTTTCCACGGTCCGCGGTACCTCTGTTGGGGTATTTTTGTCCAAAAAATTCATCCATGTATAAATACTTCTTTTTCAGATTTTTAGGGTATCTAATTCGTAGCTGAGCATGTGAAGGCCGTTTTGGACCTATTTTGAGTAATTTTATAGCTAGTTCAACATTTAATCTTTAATTCTTATCTTGTAAACATATTATATGGGTTATTCTTTATCTAATTATCCGATTTCATCTATTATTATAAGTAGCTAGCCCCATTAGCTAGGGTTGTGGCTCAACCCTAGTGTGGGTATTTGATGGGTCTTGTGTTTTAAGGCTTAGATATTTATGGGTGGTTGATATTTGGACTTATTTATATTTTCTATGTTGAATTAGTGGTTTCAAACTGTTACGCCCCGCAATATTACAATGATGTCATCCTCTGCAGTAATATATTACGATGATGTTACGCCCAGTAGTATTATATTATGGTGATGTTATGCTTTGCAGTATTAAGTTACGACGATGTTGCACCATGTAATATTGTACGTTGAATTTGTCGTAAGGTAATTGACATCAGTCCAAGTAAAAGATTATTTGGAGATTAAAAGTACTATGATATTTCACAAGCGATGAATAAATCCGTGAAGGTGAAAGGAGAAGCAAGTCAAAGAAAATAAAATTTTCGTCCAAGTTTGGCATATTGGGATAAAATACGGCCCGAGCTAAAATACCCGATATTTATGGACTAGTGACATGCAAGGTACTACATGCCCATGCTAGTAAGGTATACAAGATATGTGAAAAGAGAGTGATATTTTAAGTAAGTGAGAATAATTCTCAATTTTGTGGGTAATTGATTAATTACCTGATAATAGAACATTATCCAGTTAACTAATAAATGGATAAAACTTAATTAATACTCCAAGGTCACGTGGCAGCCCCCAAACCTTATCACTATTAAGTCATTGAAGGATAGGGGGAAAGATTTTAAGTATTATTGTCATGTGGTGGCTGCACATATAAAGTATATCTTTAACTTACGATACATGGATAGATAAATAACATGAATCAAAAAAGAATCCAAACAAAATGTTGTTCTTTCCAAACATGAATGAAACAGAAACGTTATTTCCTCTCAATTCTTAAGAAACCAAAACATTATTTCTTGCTATTTCATTAATAAGCAGAACATTGAGACTTCTTCTACAAAATATTTTTATTGTATGCGCTTGTGTTTGCATCTGGTCTTGCTAAAGACCAAAGGTGCTATGGTGAGGCTCAATTGTTTCAAGTACACCTGATAATTAATAAAACAGATTTCTCCTTTGAATTTTGGATATGAAATCAAGCTTCCTGCTGGGTATCCTCAAAATTTGTCAAAGCGAAGAAAGATTTTGCATTGTAGAAACGTTACTCGTCCATAAAATTTTAAGAAGCAGGGGCAAATTTCGTTCAATCAACTAAGGTTTTCTAATGGAGTATTATACGGAATTTTCTCTACTCCAGGTACGTTAAGGCTAAGCCCTTCATTTTGGCATGATCTCATCATTATACAAGTTTGATAACGAGGCATAAAAAAAAATTCATATTCCGGAATTTGCGTATATTTTGCTAGTCCCGCAAGTTTCGTATATTTTTCTAGTTTTATAAATTACTATATTTTCCTTATGGGGAATTCATATTCAGTCGAGTATTTTCTTCTTCCAGTCAAGAGAGCAGATAGTTTACATATATACAGTATTAAAAGTATTTTCATTACCATCGAGCTATAATCGAGGGACATGCCCCTATTGGGCAACCTCTAATCAGATGGTAAGTTATATATTGATCCTACTGTGGCTGAACGCCTATGAGCAAGCCAGTTGGTCATGATACAGAGCCTAGTATGGTCGAGCGCCTATGACCGAGCCTACTACGGCAGAGAGTACTTCAAAAATACCTGATCCGAAGATAAAAAGGAATCAAATTTTCTGCTAGATCCCGTATTTTCCTAGGATTGTAGTTCAATTGGTCAGAGCATCGCCATATATATATATATATATATATATATATATATACAGTATTAAAAGTATTCTCATTACCATCGAGCTATAATCGAGGGACATGCCCCTATTGGGCAACCTCTAATCAGATGGTAAGTTATATATTGATCCTACTATGGCTGAACGCCTATGAGCAAGCTAGTTGGTCATGATACAGAGCCTAATATGGTCGAGCGCCTATGACCGAGCCTACTACGGCAGAGAGTACTTCAAAAATACCTGATCCGGAGATAAAAAGGAATCAAATTTTCTGCTAGATCCCGTATTTCCCTAGGATTGTAGTTCAATTGGTCAGAGCATCGCCATATACACACACACACACACACACACACACACACACACATACCGAGCATTATAGGGCCGGACAACTATTTTACTTACTATATTGAGAGAGTTGAGTCGGTATCAACAGGTAAGCATATCTTCAGATTATCCTTGACTTCCAGCTACTTGCAGTTATTATATTATCAGTTTAGTTTCAGCTTTCAGTATATTGCCTTACATACTCGGTACATTATTTTGCACTAACGTCCCTTTTCTAGGGGCACTGCATTTCATGCGTGCAGGTTCAAACAGACTGACGGGTAGGCCTCCTTATTAAGTGTTGCCCGAGTTCAGCTTGATCGACAAGCTCCATGTCGTTCGGAGTTTTCGGGTCTAGATCCTTATGCACATCTTGTATATATACATATATATGTTATGAGTAGGTCGGAGAGCTATTCCGATTATATAATATCCATCAGTAGAGACTTGTATACATATCCTGTCAGTTAGTGCAGTTGGGCTTTCAGGCCTTCTATGTATTTTTGGTTGATTTTTCACCTGTAATAATTATGATGGCCTTGTCGGCCTAGTTTTATATTGGCATTTAGTCAGCATTCGCAGTCTTCTTGAAATTTAGCCCATGGCCAAAGTATGACATCATATGTTCAGAGTCCCTTAGTTGCAAGTTGGTACGCAAGGGTAGGTAAAGGCACTGGGTGCCGGTCTCGCCCCCCAAGTTCGGGGCGTGACACAAACACTAATTTGTGCCTTTTTGAATTGGGCTCCTCTTGAGAAAGAGAGCTTGAGTTTAGGAAAATTAGTCCAACATGGAATTGGGATGTATTCAAGAAAATTAATAGTCCCAATTAAAGGGCTAAACCTAGAGACAGTAATACCCGACTTGAGCCTATATTGCTTCCACAATTTTGACGCCCAATTGGTCTTGAGAAATTCAATTAGGGAAAAGTCACTCAAGCTACCGAGAGGTATAGAATGAGTAGTTCCGTGCATTGGCTATATCGCAATCCCCAATATAACAACTTTTCCTTAAACTTTAGAACCCGTCAAATATTCACCTAGGAGAAAGTCACTTCCCTAGTGCCTCGTTATCCATTTAGGAAACTTTACAAGAATTTATTCTTAGTTTAATTTAGCATATCATTAGTATAATATTTGAAGTAACAAATGAATAATTATGATTAAAAGTGTAATTAAGAGCACTACACATTGTAAATTTTGACAGGAATCCAAATCCCAAATAATCTAGTTCCCTGTGGATTCGATCCCGACCATCTCGGTAAAAGCTGCATTGACCACTCTTGCCACTTTGTAGTGGTGTAGGGTTAGACCCGATCACCTTTTGGCACCATTTCCAGGGAGCTAACAGTTTTGGCTATCTATCTAAATAGTTTTGTGTATTATTTTCCTTTCCTTCTTTGCTACTAATTTGTGTGTGACGCCAATTCAGGTACAAACATGGCGGCATATAACAACAACAATGGCCCTCTTGGAAACGTGATACTGGGGGAGGAGGTTGATGATAACGGAGACGAAGAGGTACCTCTAGTACCTCAAGCACAAAGGAGAGGCCGTCAGGCCAATGCCGATTATAATGTTCCAGACCCTCTCTCGCCACATCCAAGAGTGGCTCCTCGGGTGCTTCCCAACCAAGGATATGCTAGTGTGATTGTCCCAACCCGGATCCGGGCGAAAAATTTTCAAATGACCAATGTGATGCTGACCTTGTTAGATCAACGAGGGTATTTCACATGTGCTTCCCATCAGAATGCTTACAAGCACCTTAAGGGTTTTGTAGATACTTATTGGGGGAGCAAGAAAACAAATGTGTCGGAGGATGCACTTCGGTTAAGACTATTCTCTGTTTCACTTAGAGGGAAAGCTTTGGACGGGCTTGAATGGCTTCCCAACCATTCCATCACTACTTGGGATGAGTTGGCAGACAAATTCATTGCAAAGTTTTTCTTACCGGGGCACATGGAAACTTTGAGGGATGAAATCTCAGCTTTCAAACAGGAGCCCAACGAACCATTGCATGAGATATGGGAGAGATGCCAGACTATGGTAAAGGAGTGTCCCAACAATGATATGACTGAGGCAATGATACAACCGACATTCTATTGGGTCATTAATACCACTAATCAGTGCATAGTGAACCAACTCTCTGGGGGAAATTTCATGAACACAACATATGATGAGGCTAATGCAATATTGGATGAGATGGCTGACATGTCCTCAGCTTGGCAAAGTAGAGCAAATGTGCCACAGGGTGACCCCACGGTCATTCACTTGCGCAAAGAGCTCCATGTTCATGGGTAGGCAATAGCAGAACTTATAACAACAATGAACCAGCTAGCAAATGAACAATTATAGCAGGTTCAAAATACTCGACAAGTAAATGCTATGTAGGGTGTCAATATGCTAGCGAACAAAATAAGATAAGGAAGCCGGTAGAACTAAGGGAGTTTGGATCAATATGACCAAGACAGTGGTGGGTTCCAAGATGAGGGTTATGATGAGCAGAATGAAGAAGTGCAATACGTGAACAACTATCAACGCCAAAGGGGCAATTCTTCTAACCAATAACAACAATGGAGATCCCAAGGCAATTGGAGAAATCAACAACAACAAGGGAACATTAATTGGGGGAACAAAAACCAAAATCCAAATTGGGGAAACCAGAACAGTAATCAGAACAATCAGGGTAATTGGAATGGCAATAACAACAATTGTGGTGGAAACAACAATCAGGGCAGTTAGAACAATAACAACCAAGAAAATCGAGGGCAAGGCTTTCAAAGGTCTCCGATGTATCAACAATCCACCCCCATTTTCATCCCAAGGTCCTAGTTCATCAAACCATGAAATGGAGAGAATTGAAATAATGTTTGAACAAATGATGAAGAAAAATGCTGACTCAGATGCTTAGTTGGCTTCCCATAATACTTCAATCAGAAAGTTGGTGGTTCAGTTAGGCCAAATCTCACAACCCTTGAATACTCACCCTAATGGGGCTCTACCTAGTGATACAGTAGTCAACCCAAAGGGTGAGAACAATATCAGGCATACAATGTCGGTAACTACAAGAAGTGGGTGAGGCGGTAATGTGAATGCCTCCAAACAAAAAGTAATTTTGAGTGATGAAGTTGATCAGTTGCAAGAGAATAAGATCCCTTTGGTGGTTGAGAATGTGATTGATGAGAACTCGAATGAAGAAGTGAGGATTTATATCCACGATAACAAGGTGGAAACTCAGAATGATGTGAACCCGTCTAGGGAACACATAATAGACATGCCGAAAATGATTGTGCCTAAAGCCAAGGCTCCTTTGCCAAGGCCACCTCCACCTTATCCTTAAAGGCACGCAAACCAGAAAAATGAGAATTAGTTTAAGAAATTTATTGACATGATGAAGAGCTTATCCATTAATGTGCCTTTGGTGGAGGCTCTAAAGCAAATGCCGGGTTATGCTATATTCATGAAATACTTGGTGACAAAGAAAAGATTCATGGATTGTGAAACTATCAAGATGACCCACCAAGTCAGTGCAATAGTGCACTCAATGGCTCCAAAGCTAGAAGACCCCAGTGCTTTTACCATTCCTTGCACCACTAGGAGTTCAGACTTTGCAAAAGCTCTATGTGATTTGGGGGCAAGTATCAAAGTGATGCCCTACTCAGTTTTCAAGACTTTGGGTATTAGGAAATCGAGTCCGACTTCCATAAGATTGCAAATGGTGGATAGAACAATGAAGAGGCTATTGGGTATAATTGATGATGTTCTTGTCCGGGTGGACAAATTTATCTTGCCTGCTGATTTTGTGATTCTTGACTGCGAAGTCAATTTTGAGGTGCCTATAATCTTGGGAAGACCTTTCCTTGCAACTGGGAATGACTTAGTTGATGTGGAAGCAAGGGAACTAACCTTCTGAGTGGGTGATGAAAAAGTGGTCTTTCATGTGTGTAAGTCAATGAGGCAGCCCAACTGTACTGAAGTGTGCTCATTTGTGGATCTTGTCACGGCAGTGATAATTGATGATACTAGTGAAATGATCAATATGGAGGACCCTCTAGAGGCGGTTTTGTTGAATCTTGATGTAAATGAGGATGAAGGCCGGATGGAGTATGTTAATGCTTTACATGGAATGGGCTCTTACTCTTATGAGCCCCGGAATCTCTCTTTGGATCTTGAGAATAGGAAGACTCCACCAATAAAGCCCTGAATTGAGGAACTTCCCGTATTGGAGTTGAAGTCGTTGCCTCCACACCTTAGGTATGAATTCTTAGGCCCTGGTTCTACTTTTCCAGTTATTCTTTCCTCTTGTCTTACTAACATCCAGGTAGATGCCACATTGGCGGTGCTCCAAAAATGGAAGAAGGCAATTGGATGGACTTTAGTTGATATTCGGGGGATAAGCCCTGCCTTTTGTATGCATAAGATTATTCTTGAAGATTATGCAAAGACCTCCTTGGAACATCAAAGGAGGTTGAACGAGGTAATACAAGAAGTTGTAAAAAAGAATGTGTCAAGTGGTTGGATGTCGGGGTTGTGTACCCATCTCTGATAGTTCTTGGACTTCGTCGGTGCAATATGTGACAAAAAGGGGTGGTATGATCGTGGTTACCAATGCGCAGAATGAGCTAATTCCTACCAGGACAGTCACCAGATGGAGGGTGTGCATGGATTACCGCAAGTTGAACAAGGTGACTCGCAAGGAACACTTTCCATTGCCTTTTCTTGACCAGATGCTAGACAGACTTGCTGGATGTGCCTTCTACTATTTCTTGGATGGGTATTCTGGGACAACCAAATTTTTATTTCTCCAAAAGATCAGGAGAAGACCATCTTCACTTGCCCATATAGTACATTTGCCTTTTCGAGGATGTCATTTGGATTGTGTAATGTACCGACTACATTCCAGCGGTGTATGATGGCCATATTCATCAACATGGTGGAAGATATTTTAGAGGTGTTCATGGACGACTTTAGTGTTGTGGGGGACTCATTTGATGAATGTTTGAAGAATCTTGATAGGGTGTTGGTCCGGTGTGAAGAATCCAATCTTGTGCTCAACTGGGAAAAATGCCACTTCATGGTTGAGGAGGGCATAGTCCTTGGCCATAAAATCTCAAAGCATGGTATAGAGGTTGACAAAGCTAAATTTGAGGTGATTTCAAGGCACCCTCCCCCTACTTCTATGAAGGGGGTTAGAATTTTTCTTGGGCATACGGGGTTCTACCAAAGATTTATCAAGGATTTTTCTAAGGTAGTGAATCCTTTGTGCAAGCTTTTGGAAAAGGATGCCAAGTTCGTGTTCAATGAGGGTTGTATGCAAGCTTTCTAACTTCTCAAGCACAAGTTAACAACCACTCCTATTATTACCGCACCCAATTGGAGCTTACCTTTTAAGCTCATGTATGACACGAGTGATGTTGCGGTTGGGGCTATTTTGGGTCAAAGAGTGAATAAAATGTTCCACCCGGTGTACTATGCAAGAAATACAATGAATGATGCCCAAGTGAAATACACGGTGACTGAAAAAGAGCTATTGGCTATTGTGTTCGCAATGGAAAAATTTTGGTCGTATCTCATGGGCGCCAAAGTCATAGTTCATACCGATCATGCCACACTCCAGCACTTGATAACAAAGAAGGATTCCAAAGCTAGGTTGATGCAATGGGTCATGTTACTTCAAGAGTTTGATTTGGAGATTGTGGACCGGAACGGTTGTGAAAACCAAGTGGCGGACCACTTTTCCCGCTTGGAGGAGGAGGGGAGGCCTCGTGATAGCCTAGAGATCAATGATTCATTTCCTGATGAGCAACTCTTTCTGTGTCATTGAATGATATGCCATGGTTTGCGGACGTTGCTAATTTCCTTGTGACTGGTATAATCCCGTGTGAGATCTCTTCTAACCAAAGGAAGAAGCTCAAAGGGGATAGTTTGGATTTCTATTGGGATGAATCATACTTGTTTAAGATCTACACTGACGGTGTTATCCGGAGGTGTGTCCCAGAGGAGTAACAAGTATCTTAGAGGCTTGTCATTCCTCTCCCAATGATGGCCATCATGGTGGGGCGAGGACAACTTCAAAGGTTCTTAGTTGTGGGTTTTACTGTCCAACTTTGCACAAAGATGCAAGTGAACTTGTGAAGCGATGCGATGAATGTCAAAGAGCGGGTGGAATTTCGAAGAAAGATGAGATGCCTCTCAATACTATTCTCGAAGTGGATATTTTTTATGTGTGGGGCATTGATTTCAAGAGCTCGTTGTTAGATCATGTGGGAACACAAAAATTCTAGTGGCAGTTGATTATGTTTCAAAGTGGGTTGAAGCCGTGGCTTTACCCAACAATGAGGCCCGGAGTGTTGTTGTGTTTCTCAAGAAGAGTATTTTTACTAGGTTTGGCACTCCTTGAGCAATCATAAGTGATGGGGGGTCTCATTTTTTGTAGTCGAGCTTGTGACACTTTGCTTTCAAAGTATGGTGTCAATTTACAAAGTTTCTACCCCTTATCATCCTCAGGCGAGTGTCCAAGTTGAAGTCTCAGATAGGGAAATCAAGAGTATATTATAAAAGATGGTCAATGAAAATAGGACCGATTGGTCAAAGAAATTGGATGATGCTCTATGGGCTTATAGGAATACTTACAAGACTCCGATTGGTATGTCTCCATACCAGTTAGTGTTTGGGAAAGCTTGCCATCTAACCGGTTGAGTTAGAGCATAGGGCCTTGTGGGCTTTGAGGAAAATGAATCTTGAATGGGATGTGGCATTAAATGTTCATGTGGAGCAGCTTAATAAACTTGATGAATTCTGATTCCATGCCTACTCCAGTTCGTCCTTGTATAAGGACAAGATGATGTACCTTCATGACAAGTATGCCCGTAGCAAGCAGTTCAAAGTGGGTGATTTGGTTCTCGTGTTCAATTCTCGATTACGTCTATTTCCAGGAAAGCTTAAGTCAAAATGGAGTGGACCTTTTAAAGTGGTGCTTGTGACTCCATTTGGTGCACTTGACTTGAAAAACAAAAATGGAGAGATCTTCGGAGTTAATGGGCGCAGAGTCAAGCACTATATTGGCAAGATTGATGATAGCCACAAGGTGGAAATGATCCATCTAAAGTGATTTTATAGTAACCTATATCGTACCGCGACGTTAAATCAGGCGCTTCTTGGGAGGCAACCCATGTGTCTTTCTTTTTGTTTTTCTTTGATTTTCTTCTTAGTGTAGGATTTTCTTTTGGAATAACTGCTTGTGAGATGTGTGTAGGTTTTTTTGATGTAGTGCAGGACCAAATTGGAAAAATGTTTCACTCTTTGAAGTTTGGACCACGATCGCATTGCATTTTCTACGGCTGCAATGGCCTTATTGCGGGGGCAAATTTCATTGTGATCCGCAGTGTTGAATGGTCAAAAGTGGGGGTTCTCTGAAGTTTTCATGACATCCACAATGCATTTTGTACGGTCTGCGGTGCCCTACCGTGGCCACGGAGCATTTTCTGTGGTCCGTAGTGACGTCCTCCCCAGTGCTTCGTGAGTTTAAGTACCGTGGACAACGGTGCATTTTGTGCGGTCCGCGGTGGGTAGGTATCGTGGGTCCTAGGTCCTTTTTCTATAAATAGGACCTCAAGCCCTCATTTACACTTTTCGCTCTTTTGCTGTCTAAATAGTAAAAAGCATTGTTCATCCCTAGTCCTAAGTGCAAATTAAAACATTCTTTCGATCATCTATGTGCATCTCATCTCTGGTACTTCAATTCTTTCCTTAGTCTTTAATTTTGTTTTATTCTATTTTAATTTGTTAGTTTCTACTTTTTTTTCTTCCCTTTTCTTTCAATTTGTAGCGTGGGGTTACATAATGTTGTTTAGATTAGGGTTAATTTGTTAAAAATGATGATTAACTACCTAGGGGATTGATAATATATGAATTTAGGCTAAAAATGAGAAAAATATTGAAAGCCTAGGTTGGTGTTGCTGAGTTATTCTTACAGCGACCGCGGTGCCTCTCCGCGGCCGTGATGGTTTTTCCGCGGTCCGTGGTGGAAAACTTCAGAGGGGTTGATGTTGAGGACCTCGTCCACAGTAGATTTTTCGCGGTCCGCGGTGCCTTACCGTGGCCACAGACCATTTCTTGCGGTCTGTGGTGCCTTGAATCAGAGAGTGGGTATTCTAAACCCCACTTCAGTGCGGTCCGCAGTGCCATTTTGTGCGGACCGCGGTGGTTCCTTTGCGGCCGCACTACTTTTTATGCGGTTTGCAGTAAGTTGTCTTCAATTATATTCTTCATTTTTTTCTCTTGGTACTGTGATACTAACAAACACTAAATGAATTCTCCTTGTAGACAATGGTTAAATCACAAGGCGGTGGTGATAAACAAAAAGGAAAAGGAGATTACTCCGGGGGTAGGAGATGAGGTATGATCAAACTGACCCGCCAAGTCCGAAAAGCAATCGGGGAAACTAGAAAGCAAATAAAGGCTGCAGGTAGAGCTACTTCCCATTCAGAGGGAAGTGAGTATTTGCCTTCCCGAGAGGCATCTAAGTCTGATTTAGTGCCGGAGTATATCGCTGACTTCCCAAAGAGGTTAAGATTGAGAGATGAACCTACCCCTCCGACTTCTCCTACTGCTCAAGCTTCAATCCAAATTTCTTCTGAGTCTTCTGAGGGCTCAACTGAGAATGGTGATAGTGCTTCTTCTACCTCACCTACAGCTTCAACGCCCCGTGAGGATCCCATAGAAGAAGAAGGGGAGAACCCCAAGTAGGGGGGTCGAGTGAACTAGAAACCGAGCGGCTTGGCAAGAAGAGTCTTGGAGAGAAGAAGGGGGGGTCGAGTGAACTAGAAACCCAGAGGCTTGGCAGGATATATTTGTTAGTGAGTTAGCATACCACAAGTTCTAAGAGTGGTGGCCCAAGAGAAAATTGATACTTTACGGAAATTCATTGAGAGGGACCTTCTGCCTCACAACCCTAATGTGAAGAGGCAATTCAAAGAGAGACCGGGCTGGGAATATTTTATAGGCAACGTTGAGGAGGAAAATGAGCACTTAGTCAAGAAGTTCTACACTAATGTTGCCCACATCAAAAAGGGCACTAAAGTGTCTAAGGTGTGGAATTTGACAGTGAAGTTCGATGGGAAGACAATCAATGACTACCTGGGCTTTCTGGAGGAAAATGAATCATTATATAGAAAAGGTGGCATTGGATGAGGCAGCCCGTCCGTGGTTGGAAGAATAACTGGCACTCCCGGGTACCACCCCAGCATGGTTGACATCAGGAGTCCCAATTTTGAGGAGAACTTTAAACTTTAGAGCAAAGGGGTGGGAGACTTTCGTATACAACAAGTTGAACCACACTACTCATAAGAACTCTCTACCTATTCTCGGGCAATCTTGGTGGCTTCTATCATGGCGGGGTACCGGATCAACATCGGGAATGTTATGTCTAGGGTGATTACACGGGTGGTCAATGAAGGTGATAGATCATATCCCTTCCCAAATTTCCTGACAATATACTTTGAGGACCAGGAGGTGGAGAAAAGGAAGTTTGATGTGAAGGTGAAACCAAAGCTGCATTTTTCTTGGTACAACCCCAGGACCCTCTACTTCCACCACTCTAGATATTCCCCCATCCATAGCCTACCCATTGACTACCCACCATTTAAGCCAAACCCTTACCGGTATCAATAACTGGATGCAGGCAGCTACTTCTAAGTTGTCTGTGCTTTCTACCTCGGTGGCAGCCCAGTACGTACCCCCACAGCCACAGGTTCTAGATTTAGTAGAGGAGACTCTCAAGGAGCTTCTAGAAAACTAGAAGAAGCTCCTAGAGAAACAACAGTTGATATTGGAGGTTGTAGGTACTCATGGGAAAGCATTGAAGGAACTAACAAAGGAAATAAAGAAGTTGAGAAAGACTCGGGCATCAAAGGAGTCTGTGAAGGAGTTGAGGGTAGAAGTGGAGAAGATGAAGGCTGCTAATCACTTGCCTTTGGAGCTACTATTGCATGATCTGATTCCAGCAATCCAGCCTGAGTAGGAGTAGGAGTTAGAGAGGGCACCAAAGAGGAGAAAGGTGATTCCCCGAGTTGATGATGCAATGATTGAGTTGGAGGAACCCCAGGAAGGTTCCTCTAGCCAGCCCCAGGTCCCAGTGCAGACACAGGTTATAGGGATTTAGTCACAGGTTCCCGAGCAGTCCCAGGACCTAAGGGCTCTGTCCCATGATCCTATGCAGATCTAGAACCAATAGGGAGTTTTCTTTACTCTCTATCTTTTCTTGAGCTATTTTTGGTTAGTTAGCATTGAGGAAAATGCTAGCTTTCATTTGAGGGGGTAGCCCTATTTTGATGATATTGGGTTGTAAATATGATACTATTTTTGTTTTATTATGCTTTGTTTTTCACTTTTGGTATGTACATAATTTTACCAGTTTATTTCACTTTTCCTACTTTGCAACTATGGTCTGTATATGAAGTTACTTTCTGATGTATATATTCATTCTCTCTTATGTATATTTGTCCAAATCCCCTATTGTACATATCCATTTTACTTTCCGCATTCTCTTTCATAGCTTCTTAATTCATTTTCGTAGCTTCTTATTTTGAATTTTGCGTTCAATAAGCCTTTGGTTTTCTTAATGCCACGGTTCTTTCCAAAGGTGGAATATGTGTAAACTGGGTGGCTCTTCTCGATGAAGGATGGCATGACAACCTTCTTAAGGGTTTGAGTCTGTTTTCCTTTTATTTTTGTGCAAATAGTAGCTAGTAAGTAATAGTGCCTCAAGCAAAGCTTCACTTGGGTCTAACAAATTTGCCTTTGATCTTATGGTCAAAACCAAATTGGTGTGTATAGGATGGTGGCAGTTGTGACCTTGAGACTCTTGTATTGGCCAACAATCAAGTGGTCTTTCGGGACCATTTGAGTTGCTCAAATCTTAGCTAAGGTTGTTGTGGGCCCCCGACTCTGTCTCTTTAGCAATCCTATAACTTGTGTGGTGAGAATTTGAATTGCAAGTCCAAGTCTCGTTCCATTGAGTTTAGAACTTGCCCTGAATGTTTGTCTAGGTGAAATACTAAGTGTAATTTGACTTGGGAAGTGATTATAGGCTCTCCTTGATCCGAATGTTATCTTGAAAACATTCATAATCTACCAATGATAATATCCCTAGTCAACCCATTTTGAGCCATAGCCCTTTTTCCTTCAAATACCATGATACAAGCCTTTACGCGTTCAAAAAAGACCCTATCTTGGCACCCGATATTTCCTTAAGCACAAGGCAAAAGCATAAGTTTTGGGGGGAGAGACGAAGTGGTAAAAGGTACAAAATCGGAGAAAAGGAAAGGCAAAAAGAAAAAGAAAGAAAAATCAAAAAGTCAAAAAGAATGAACAATATAGAAGAAATGAAGGGATTCAATAAAAGTCAAGTGATGAAAGGAGTGGAAAGTTTAGAAAAGAGAAAAGGTTTTGAAATGATCAAGAAAGAGTGACAGTGTGTCACTCTAACCCCTAAGAAAGAAATAAATGACTCAAAAAGTCAAGAGAATGTGTGCCAAAATGAAGTAAATAAAGTTCTTAATGGAAGATGAAACTTACTTAGACCAAATATATCCTACACTAAACCAAAAGCCTTCAATTGTATCCCCATAAAAGCCCTATATGATCTTGAGTTGAATGAAGCTTACATTAGTGGTGACTTACATAAGGGGCAAGCTTATGGTACTTACAGCCGGACTTGTGACCTTTCTTTGAGAGATATGAGTGTGTTTCCATAACCCTCGTTCTGAATGCTACAATCTAAAAGTGAGGTTTGCTTAAAGGAGAGTGAGTATTATGAGTTTGGGTTCCACAATGATCAAAGTTGTAGAAAGAGTTTAATTGATGAGTTGAGTCAATTCTTGATGCTTTTGTGTCACACTAAAACCAGGGTGTTTAAAAGGTTGAATGTTGTTAATGATTCATTTGAATTGAGGACAATTGTTAGTCCCAATTGATGCTTGATGAGGTCGCTTAGGTCAGCTGAATTTTCTTGGCTTTATTCTTAAGGAGGTGGGATTTATTTTGTCTGCTTGAGGACAAGCAAAAGCTTAAGTTTAGGGGAGTTGATAACTAGAGATTCTAGTTCATTTTATACACCTTTTTATTTGAGTTTGGATTAAAAATGTATACGAATAATCTCAAATGCTTGCATGGTGTACTTGTTTGCAGGTCAAGAAAGTGACAAGAGGTCAAAACCAGCTCAAAAAGGAGTGAAACCTACACAAGTACCAAGAACAAGTCAAAGCACTGTTGCAGCATAAAATCCATTGTAGCTGCAACAGACCCACCGCGACCACAGTCCATTTAGTGCGGTCCGCAGAGTGGAGATTCAGAGAACCTAGGAGTTTGGAAAATGCAAGACACCGCAGCCGCAGTCCATTTATGTTGTCTGCGTTGTAGCCACCGCGGCCACGGTGTATTTTATGCGGTCCACGGTGGCCAGATTCAGAGAATGAAAAGTCAAGCCAAAAAGCCTCACCACGACTGCGGTGCATTTTCCGAGGTCCGCGGTACCTCCGTCAGGGGTATTTTTGTCCAGAAAATTCAGCTTTGTATCAATACTTCTTTTTCATATTTTTAGGGTATCTAATTTGTAGTTGAGCACGTGAAGGTCATTTTGGACCTATTTTGAGTAATTTTGTATCTAGTTAAACATTGAATATTTAATTCTTAGCTTGTAAACATATTATATGGGTTATTCTTCATCTAATTATCTGATTTTTTCTATTATTATGAGTAGCTAGACCCATTATCTAGGGTTGTGGCTCAACCCTAGTATGGATATTTGATGGGTCTTGTGGTTTAAGTCTTAGATGTTTATGGGTGGTTGATATTTGGACTGATTTGTATTTTTATGTTGAATTAGTGGTTGCAAACACTAATTTGTGCCTTTTTGACTTGGGCTCTTCTTGAGAAAGAGAGCTTGAGTCTAGGAAAATTAGTCCAACAAGGAATTGGATGTATTCAAGAGAATTGATAGCCCCAGTTAAAGGGTTAAACCTAGAGATAGTAATATTAGACTTGAGCCTATATTGCTTGCACAATTTTGACACCCAATTGGTCTTGAGAAAGTTAATTAGGGCAAATTCACTCAAGCTACCGAGAGGTATAGAGTGAGTAGTTTCGTGCATTGGCTATATCGCAATCCCCAACATAAAATATTTTCCTTAAGCTTTAGAACCCGTCAAATATTTACTTAGGCGAAAGTCACTTCTCTAGTGCCTTGTTATCCATTTAGGAAAACTTACAAGCATTTATTCTTAGTTTAACTTAGCATCTCATTAGTATAAAATTAGAAGTAACAAACGAACAATTATGATTGAAAGTGTAATTAAGAGCACTACGCATTGCTAATTCAAATCCAAATCCCAAACAATCTAGCTCCCTGTGTATTCGATCCCGACCATCTCGGGTGAAAGCTGCATCGACCACTCTTGCCACTTTTTAGTGGTGTAGGGTTGGACTCGATTAGTTACGAACCTGGTACGCTCGGCGAGGATGAGGATGACGACACCACGAATAAGCTTGCCTCTGATCCTTGGTATGATGATGAGTACGCCAATGGGGATGATGTAGCATGACGCTGTTGTACTTAGTTTTTTATTTTGCTCTGCTATTTTTGTGAGAGCGTCCTCGAGCCCTTTGTAAAAAGTATTGTAATCCGATAATTGAAATGGAACACTTCTTTTTTTGCTATGCATTTCTAGATTCACGTTCTCTTTTCCTCTTTTTTTTTGCTATGTGAAGAAGCCCCAGATTTTTCGGTTGTTTGTATATGGTTGATATTGGGTCAAACATAGGCTGACTTGAGGTCGAGTGTTAATTAGCTCAAATGAGATCGAAGTTTGATGAGGTCGAAAATCAAATAATTTGAGCGAGGTCAAATGTAAAGTAACTCGAGCGAGGTCGAACATAAAATAATTCGAGCGAGGCCAAATGTAAAACAATTCGAGCGAGGTCGAATGTAAAGTAATTCGAGCGATGTCGAATGTAAAACAATTCGAATGAGTTCAAATGTAAAGTAATTCGAGCAAGGTCGAATGTAAAGTAATTCGAGTGATTTCGAATGTAAAATAATTCAAGTGAGGTGGAATGTAAAGTAACTCAAGCGAGGTCGAATGTAAAATGTAAAATGACTTTGTGGAGTTATGCAAAGATGCTGCTTTATTTCATTCATTGGAGAATATTACATGTTTCTGTTTGTTCCATACATATATTGGAGAAGTTCCAGTGTACCTAGTCCCTTCGTCGTTCGACCTGGAGAAGTAGTCGGCATGAGGGGCGATTAATTATACTTGAACTTCGAGACGTCTCCTTCGTCGCCTCATTAAAAACCTCCACGAGAAAACCCAATTGTGATAAAACCCGGGCGAGGGAAAAAAGTACGACATGGAGGGCGTCCATTTTCAAAAGTTGAAGTATTTGAGGTGGGCGACGTTCCAATTGTTTTGTAGTAGCTTTCCCTCCTTTGTTTCTAGCTAGAATGATCCTTTGTTTGCTGCGGCCATGATTTTATATGGCCCGTCCCAATTGGTTCATAGTTTACCTTCTCTTGAATCTTTGTTCGCCTGTGTTTTGGCCTTGAGTACATAGTCTTCGACTTTGAGTGGTCGTACTTTGGCCTTTTTTGGTATTACCGTTCTTCTTGCTGTTTTTGGGCTATCATTCTTATGTAAGCCATGTCTCTTCGCTCCTCTGTGTTAATACCCGATTTCCCCTCATATTTTCCAAATATATATATTTATATACTTTCAAAATAGTGCACATGCATCATCATTTGATTTACAAGCATGCACAAGTATTTTTCACAATTTTCCATAATTTTTAAAGCTTTAAATCAATTTATTTCTGTATTTTGTATTACATAAATATCCAATAATTATCATGCATATTATTTTTATGATGAATTAATCATCCAAAATTATCATTTATACCAGCATAATTTTTAATATTTTAGTGCATTTTTTATAATTATATTTATATTTTTAGGCTAAATTGCACATTGTACAATAATAGCCTATATGCATGTATAATTATATTATTTATGCATTTTTTTTTTTATATTTTATCATGTTAAATAATTATTTTAATCATTTTGGTCCACAAATGATATTTTTATTAATTTCTTTTATAAATTATTTATTTATTAAATGTTGGAGTTTTTTTAAAAAACAACTAGCCCTAGATTCCTCCTATTTTCGAACCTAAAACTACCCAATACACTATCCCAACACCTTTACACCTAACCCAATTACACTAAGCCCAAATCAAACAGCCCTTTACTAAAACCCGGTCGGTACCCGCCAAACCTACCCGACCCAAATCCCTTTTAAATTGTGGTCGTTGATCTCAGCCCACACTATTCTATACCTTTTTAATTACCCAAAAACCCTAACCCTAACCCCATTCTTTACTATCCGCCGCCTCTGAACCCCCTCGTCTCTCATCTCTCACGAACCCTAGCCGGCATCTCTCTTAACCCCTCCGAATCCGGCCCCAAATCGGAATCCACCATGGATTCTGTTACCTTATTTACTTCCCCTCACTACTGGTTACTCATTTATGATGTTACATAATTGCTTTCCTAAACATGTCAAGCGGATCTCTTTAATTTCGAACCAAAAAATTGGTTCAGTTCTTTAACCTTTTCTGTGTTCGCTCTCGTCTTTTAAGGTATGAATCTCTGTGTATTTTTGAGATTCTTACTTACCCTAAGACTAGGGTTTTCAGATTCCTTTGAATTAACCCAAAATCAGTTCGATTTTTTGATTTTAAGTGTTGCGACGTCTATGTTCATCCTATATTCTACCATGTGACCGATTTATTTATATTTCTGTCAATA
>MU763686.1:7296-20371 GCA_026770625.1 Nicotiana glauca | reverse complement strand
GATTTAATGGTACATCTTTCTTGCTTGGGTTGATAAGCATAATATAATGTGAATAGTTGAGGAAGGTTTGTGATTGGTTTAGCTTTTGGAGCATTGGCTCGGACTAGAAATTTTTACTCGAGAAATAGGTGATTAAAAGTGTATCGTGTAACGATTAGTCCCTTGCCGGGACGTATGTATTTATTGTATTCTCCCTTGCCAGGATGATTGAATTGTTATTTGTATTTCCTTGCCGGGATTTTCTTGTGATTGTTGTTACCCCCCATCGCACTTGAGTTGCGGTCGTTGGTGGGTGAGTTCTTGGTATTAGTTGTTGAGGATCGGGTTGCACGCCGTAACGGTGTTAATGAAATATTGAGTATCGGGTTGCACGCCGCAACGGTATTGATTGTTGAGGATCGGGTTGCACACCGCAACGGTATTGATTGTTGAGGATCGGGTTGCACGCCACAACGGTGATATCTATTGAGGATAGGGTTGCGCACCGCAACGGAGTATGGATTGAGTGTACTGTTTCACGTATATAGTGACTTCCTGTGTTTTCCTTATCAGTTGTTATTGTCCATACATTTCTTTACCGATGACTTCTATGTTTAGACTGTAGTACCCCACAGCATGCTTCCTCCCTCCCTTTTAACTGTTTAAATCAGTGTATTTCCTGTTATTGTACATATATTTGTACAGGTTAATTGTGGTAGGTCCTGTCTAGCCTCGTCACTACCTCGCCGGGGTTAGGCCAGGCACTTACCAGCACATGGGGTCGGTTGTGCTGATGCTACACTCTATGCATTTCTTTTGCACAGACCAGGATGCAGCATTCGGACCGCAGCAATATTAGATCGGGAGCAGACCTTCAGTCCAGGGACTCTTGAGATAGCCTTGCTGACGTCCGCAGCCCGGAGCCTCTTCCATATTTATTCAGTTTGTTAACTCTTGTATTGAAACAGACTGTTATGATTTCTTTCAGATGGTTGTATTTAGTAAATCTTAGAAGTTCGTGAGCTAGTGACACCAGGTTCTGGGTAGGGATATGTTTCAAACTTCCGCATTTTTGGATTCATTTTTATTAAGCTTAAAGTTTTACGCACTTGTTTAATTGATTTTCGTTTATTTATATTGTTGATATTTATCGGAGAATGTTTAAAGTTTGGCTAGCCTAGCTCCGTTAGTAGGCGCCATCACGACTCCCGATGGTGAAAAATTCGGGTCGTGACAGTTAATGGCCTACAGGTTTGCCTAGGTGATGCTTACAATCATGGTATCTAACATCGCGAAAGGCAGGCTGATTTTAAAGAAAGGTTTCTGATTTAAGAGACAACAAAATTTGCAGATTTAAACGACATTTTACTACTGATTGTAAACTTGCAAACGAGCTAGATGATTCAGATTCATTTAGTTATCCCTATAGGCATGCTTTTCTACGCGTGATTGATTTAGGATGTTTGTAAGAGTGCAGGGATCCTATAGGCATGGTACCTAGCGTTCATTTGTTATTTTTTTAACCTATAAACGGTTTGCCTAAGGTGTGCATGCAAAAGCGCAGAAACTTATGAACATGATTTCTAATGCAAATGAACAACTTATAGGCAGGATATCTATATGTAGTAATGAATACCTTATAGGCATGATTTCTAATGCAAATGATCAACTTATAGGCAGAATATCTACATGCAATAATGAATGGATTTATAGGCATGCTGTTTATATGCAGTAATGAATAGATTTACAGGCATGTTGTTTATATGCAGTAATGAATAGATTTACATGGATGTTGTTTATATGCAGTAATCGACTTATAGGCATGATATCTAATGCAAATGAATAACTTATAGGTAGGATATCTACATGCAGTACTGAACTTATAGACATGATATCTAATGCAAATGAACATCTTATAGGCAGGATATCTGCATGCAGTACTGACTTATAGACATGATATCTACCCCATATGCATAGCATGAGAGTCCCTCCCCTATTTTACTATATACCCCGCAGTTATTACAAATTATTACTACTTTGAAGGAATCCAGAAAATAACTAAACAAATTACATCAGAAATTACAATTCCAACCAAGGAGAGCCTAATTCATACTCCTAGTCTAACATATGGAATAAACCAACTTCCAAGGACCAGATTTTCCAAAGCCTTTCTCTTATTTGGGATGTGTCAACGTTCCAAGGAACTTCAAGAGTTCCAGGCAATGATTACACCCCAAATATCAATGGTCACAGTGCAGTGTGGAAAGGCCAGCCCTCAAATATTCAAGTTCAGAGGGAACTCAAGGTCCCAAGGCAAGGCTCATAGGAGGGGGCAGAACTTAGAGACTAGGAGTAAGTGTAAGTGCAATGAAAGGGATTTATGGGGAGGCCAGGGCAGGCTGATGGTCATGTCGAGCAATTGGGATGCTGGCACACCCCTGACCAGCCTGTCAGCCTTAGAATTGGGGAGTTAGGACCTTGTTGAAGGTTAGGTTGAACCCTGGACAGCAATTGGGATGCTGCCAAGCCATACCTTAACTCAGCACATATAGGGGAATGGGGTATGGGGGCAATCGTTCATACTAGCAGCAAGATACAAAGAAAGAGTAGGCAAGAGCATGTAGGTATTTCAAAATTAGCTTTACAGAGAATTGAAAACATACAGGGACACAAGGACTGTAAATAAACACATTAGAATGACAGTGAAATTAATTTTAGGACATACCAATTGAAAATAAGCAAGTAAAGAGAAGCAGTAGTCTTGTAAAAGCCAAAGTGCAGTCAAGAAGCAAGAATACTATAAGTTCAGAAGAGAATTGTGATTTTTTAGTATGTTTAATCATGTGTAGTGTTGAAGGAAGTCATGTATTTATAGTGCAGAAAAGAAGCAGAAATAGGTAAGAAAATAGTTTGAAAATCAATCACACAAGGTTTCCCTTTAATTAAGGGATTCTGATTTCAAACAGGCAAAGTAAATAAGGAAAGAGGTTAATTAAACACTTTTAAAAGTGGTGCAAGAAGGGATAAATACATAATAGTTATTTAAGGGAAAGATTTTGACAGTACACGGTTGTATAATTAAGGAAAGAGAATCAATTAACAACCAATAAAATCAAAGTTACAGGCTTTGCTCGAATGAACCAAGTCAAGAAAAGGCAAAGAGAGGTTTTACTTAAAAGAATTAGCAACAATCAATTAACCCCAAAAAGATTCTGATTCAAACATAAGTTGGAAAGCCTTTTTGATGAAAGGTTTTCACACACATATAAAAGGGATTGTCATGCTAATAAGAAGAGACTAGTATAGCAGAATTCAGAGTCATACACAAAGGGGTTCAAACTCAGTACATGGATCCAAAGTGGGTTTGAGAGAGTCTAAGACTCAAATAGAGCCCTAGTCTAAACACACAAGACCAAACTCGCCAAAACCCCCAAAATTCTAGGGTTTTGACTTGAATCAGATGCAAAGAAGACAAAATGAGAGAACAAGCAAATACAGTAGAAAGTTTAAAGCAAACAGAGTAAGGAAATTAATTCGAAACATAATGAGAGCAAAAGAAACAGTAGAGGAAAATATGCTTAAGTAGGTATTCTGGAGGAAACTTAAAAAGGTAAAAATACTAAGAACACTTAATGAACACAGTAGAAGAATACAGTAGGCGAGATCATAGTGGAAGCAGAGCATAGTGAAAAGCATACAAGCACATAGTGTAGAAAACACAGTAGAGGAACATGCATGGTAAAAGAAGAACATAAGAACATAGTAGAGACAAACATACACAAATAAAAGGAAAAGAAAAGTCAGAAAAACACTTAAGCATTTTCAGAAACCCTAAATCGGAAAGAAGTGACTATGAAAGTAAAATTTTTAAAGAAAAGTTGGGGAAATCTTTTAAAAACTCAAAAATAGAGCATGAATACACACAGATATGAAGAGAATCGGAGAAAACCTCGAATAGCTAGGGTTTCAAATGAACCCTAGAATGAGAAAGCCTTGGAAAAGGCCCGATCTAAGTCGGATAAAGCTGGAAACAGGCTCAGGAGGCTAAGATATGCCAGAGCCAGGCCGGAGATGGCCGAAAACCTCAAGTCGATGGAGGTCTGAGTGGAGACCTTCAAGGTCTAGCCTCAAACCTTCGAGTACCAGGCACATAGGAGAAATAGGAGATGATTATGAGGTTTTCATGGCCTGAGAAGCCATGGATTCCGGTGAGAATCGAAGGGATTAGGGTTAGTTCGGGTGGCGACGGTTAGAGTTTGAGGGAGGTTGCAGAGAGGATTGGAGAGGAAGGGGTATTCAAGGGCGGCGGGTAAAGGGAAATGAATTTAGGGTTGGGGTGTTGGTAGATTAAAAATGGAAAGGGTGTGTGTGAGCCGTTGATCTGTTAGATCAACGGCTGTGATTAAAAGAAAAGACCCGAGCGGTTTATTTGAGTGGGTCAGGGGTGGGTAATTTAGGAATTGGGTCAAGTTTAAATCAAAAATAGCGTTGGGAAATTGGGGGTTTGATTTGGGCTAAAATTGAAATGTAATGGGCTATGTATTAAATAGCCAATTTCTCCCTTTTTAATTTAATTAAGATAGTTATAATAATTTTAAAAATAAATTAAAAGCACTGAATTAATTAATAATATATAAACATTAATCTAAAAATACTGGAAATAATTTTATAATTGTAAAACACTATTAATCGTAATATAGGCTACAATTGTAATTTTATGCAATTTAGCTTAAAAATATCAAATAAATTTATAAAAATATGGAAAAATCACCTTAATTATATTGTGGTATAAATATAAGGATGAAAATAGATTACTCACCAAAATTAGGGATGGCAAATAGGGCAGGGCAGGGTAGGGCGGGGCAGGGCAAGCCTTGACCGGCTAAAATTTTGACCCGCCCTGCCCTGCCCCATTTAGCCTTTTGTCAAAATTTTGCCCTGCCCCGCCCCGCCCTATTAAGCCCTGCCCCGCCCTAACCCGTTTAGACTCTTTTTTATTTTTTTCTCATTATTTTTTATTTTGCAGTATGCTTTTTATTTCTTTTACCTTTTCAACTTAAAGGAAAAAAAGACTAACAACGTAAAACAAAACTAAAATAATCTTAACTTTGGCCCATGTTAATTAAATTGCTGATACATAGGCCATATTCATAATTCATGTAGTAATTTCACTATTTCTGCACTCAAGTAGTCAAGTGCCTTAGACCAAGCCGGCCTTGGCAAGATATCAGCACAACAATCGCTAACATGAGGTCTACAATCAAACAAAATCTTAACTTTAGTCCCCATCAAATAGTTAACAATAGGTATATGGTGCAAATTTGCTAGTGTGAAACTTTCTCTACCCAAATATTTTGACTCCTTAAGTCTTGATTCGTACACATCAAGAACTTTGCCAAGTTTTTCCTCATTCTCTGTCACTGCTGCTTCATCTGTTGCCGTGCCGAAGAATAATGGCTTAAGGTCTATCTCAAAGGTTAGATTAAAACCTGGAGTGTCAAATTCTAATAAAAAAATCTACACGTATGTGTTGTAGTTCTTGTGAAAATTGAGAAACCTACAAGAGGTCATTTGGTTAATGGGTTGTTGTCCTCTAATACACTACTTATTGCCCTATCCCTGCCCTTCCCCATTAACTATTTTTAGAAAATGTGATTTGACCCGCCCTGCCCTGCCCCATTAAGACTTTGCCCTGCCCTGCCCTGCCCTGCCCCATTAAGATTTTGCCCTGCCCTGCCCCGCCCCGCCCTGCCCTGCCCCATTTTCCATCCCTAACCAAAATGATAGTTTTGGGAATAATTATTGGATTTTGTACTGCTAAAATAAATAATAAAATGATTTTAAAAGCTTTAAAAATTAGGGAAAATGTCAAAATTATTGGGCATACTTATATATGCATGTACATGCTATTTTGAGAGTATTTTGAGTATAAAAATAGGTAGGGAAAAATTGGATATCAACACACATGATGTTCTGTTTACAAATTATAGAAATCATGCCTATAGGATCTAAAATTGGAACAAATTGTAGAAAGCATGCCTATAGGTTTGAATCAACCTAATTTCTGCCCGTTTATTCATGAGTCTCCAAACACTATGTTGTTATTCTCACTAAAAAATATGCCTATAGGATTAAAAAGATACTTCTGGATATGTTTATATGATTGCCAGTATTTATTATCGTGTAAAACACCTAGACATGCCTATAGGTTTAATCCCCTTATGTTTAAAATCACTAGGCAAATTATATAGGTTTTTGGAAAGTATAATGGCTTTTGCATATAACTATCCGCCCATTAAATCCAGATTCATATAGAGATCCTATCTGTAGGTTTCTGCATTCTTAACTGTTTAAAATCAATAATTGTTTTGTTAATTTGACTTGCGTGCATTTGTTGTCTAAATGCGGAGGCTAATTTGAGCCTATACTTATTTCTATTTGAAAGTCCGAACTGTTTTTTGTTTGTCGCTTAGTATTTTCCCTTTTTGAGCAACCTAAGTTAGGGTCTAGAATCACCTTGAAATAGAGGTTCAAATGCCTCCTGGACCATAGACATGGAATGGGTAGTGCACGCATAAGTAACGGTTAACAATTAACTAGTGTGCTTTAGGTAACAACTTAAAGATAGTAATCGGGTAGCAGGAGATGATAGTTTGTGCCCGCTGAATAATATGAGTAACAGCCCATCTCGAGGGAGTTACGAAGTATTATTTATGTTGCACGGGGTGATCCTTTAGGATAAAAAAGCTTAGGATCCCCCCCTCCCTTTGTCTTCCAATTGTTCATTCTACCTTGTTTCTTAGCCTTGATTACATAGACTAATTCATAAAATTGAGTTCGGCCGGGACCCACAGTTGTGGACCTTGAAAAGTGCCTAACACCCTTCTCTTTGAGGTAATTTCGAGCCCTTTCCCGATCTTTGGTGACACAAACTAGTCAAACAGATTTATTTGAAAATAGGTTCCCTAACGCACCTTAATTCGTTAGGTGGCGACTCTCTCTTTTAAAACCCCTCCTTAAAAGAGTTGTCATGTGTCAAAACCCAATTTCACGAGAAAGGGGCACGACACTCTGCTTCATCGAGGTCTTGTTTCGTGTTCTCGTCGTTGCTCGTTCCGCTTTCATTGGTGTATCTCAAACTAGGTTCCCCGACCTCGACTGGTATCATGGCGCCAGTCCCATAGACTAGTGTATATGGCATTTCTCCTATGCTTGTTTTTGGCATAGTGCGTATGCCCATAGTACTTCTGGTAGCAATTCTGGCCATGGTCCCTTGGTTTCCTCAAGCTTTTTCTTCAAGATATTTAGTATTGTTGTGTTGGAGGATTCGCTCTAGCCATTACTAATAGGGTGATATAGTGTGGAGAGTATTCACTTGATGTGCTATTTCTCGAAGAATTTGGAGGTCTTTTTTTGGTGAATTGGGGTACGTTGTCACAACTGATTTCTTTGGGGATGCTGAAGCGGCATATAATGTTTCTCCATATGAATGTGATAACTTCATGTTCGTGTATTTGGGCGAATGCACCTGCTTCTACCCACTAAGAAAAAAAATTAGTTAAAACCAAGAGAAATCGTATATTACTTCGGCCTGCTATAAGGGGTCCGACAATGTCCATTCCTCATTTGATGAACGGTCATGGTGATGTAACCAATGGAGGTGCTCGCCTGTTTAGTGTATCATAAGAGCGTACTTCTTGCACTGCTCGCACTTATTAACGTAGTCGGCGGCTTCCTTCTTCATTTTGGGCCAATAATAACCCGCTCGAATAAGGCATCTGATGAGGGCCGGTATGGGCACCGCAGTGGCCTTCATGTACTTCCTTGAGGAAACATCTTGTTTGGTTAGGCCCTAGGCATTTCGCCAAGGGGACTCCAAATGTTCTTTTGTATAGGTCGATGTTTATGATGTTATACCTGGGCGACTGCATTCGAAGCTTTTTGGTTTCCTTTTTGACTTATGGGAGTACTCCCTCCTGCAAATATGTTATAATACGATTGCGCTATTCCCAAGTCAAGTTTACAAAGTGTACCTCAAGTTGGTCTATTGATGAGTGAAGGAGGGTGACCACATTTTCTTTTCTAATGTTTTTGGTGGCCGTTGATAACTTGGCGAGCACATCTGCCTCAATGATTTGTGCTCGAGGTATCTGGTCGAGTTGACATTCGTTGAATTCTGGTAGCAGTTTATGAATTTTTTCCTGGTACTTTTGTAGCCTCTACTCTTTGATTTGGAAAGTCCCTGTGACTTGGTTGACCACGAGCTATGAGTCGTATCTGAGGTGACTCATTGTGCTCCATATTTGAGAGCTAGCTTTAGTCCTGTAACTACAGCCTCGTACTCGGCCTCATTGTTAGTCATATCGGGGCTATGTATGGATTGGTGGATGACTTTGCCTGTCGGGACCTCGAGTACGAGTCCTAGTCCAGATCCTGACGTGTTGGACGTGCCATCAGTGTATAGGACCCATATTTCAAGTAACCTAGGAGAGGTACGAGATGTTTGCTGCTCGACCTCGGGCATTATTTTGGCACTAAATTTGGCGACGAAGTCGGCGAGTACCTACGATTTTATCATTGCTCGAAGCTGATATGTTATATCATGCTCGCTCAATTCTATGGCCCACTTTTCCAATCTCCCCAAAAGTTTTGGTGTATGTAGGATGCTCGTCACCACCGATATAGGGTGGCATTGAAAATAGGGGCTAAGCTTTCGTGAAGCTATAACCAATGCAAAGGCCAATTTTTTTAGGTGGGGGGTTGATAACTGTGAATTGTGCATGTTTTATACCCATTCTTACCTAAGCTTTGTGCATAAATTGCTCTTGATTAGTCCTGAATTACTTATAAATTGTGTTTGATTGCAGGTTTGAGCGACTAGATGATGAATATCACAAATCGGCTCAAAAAGGAGTGAAACCTGCCAAGCGCCAGAAGATGACTGAAACCTGGGAAAAAGAGACATATGCGGACCGCACTGATTTGTCATGCGGACACACAGGAATGTTCAGAGAATAATCAAGTATCAGCCCAAGCTACGCGGTCCGCACTGTTTTGTTGTGCGGCCGCGTACAAAAGTCAGAGAGGCATATCTTGAGGAAGTTCCATGCGGACCGCAATCTATTTCTACGTGGTCCGCAACAAAGAGTGATCAGAGGCTAAAAATTCTAAGACAAAATTCCACGCGGCCGCACACCAAATCAGTGTGGTCCGCGTGGATACAAGATTAGAGAGCTAAAAATGGGACAGTTTGTACAGTGCGGCCACAATCCATTTCTACACGGTCCGCATTACTTGCCTTATGCGGCCGCGCACATTTCTATGCGGTCCGCATGACCTTGCCTATGCGGCCACGTGACATTTCTACGCGGTCCGCATCCTCAAGTCCAGAAGCCAGAATATGAATACCATTTACCCTATGCGGCCGCATGACATTTCTATGCGGTCCGCAACAGACTCTCAGGGGTATTTTTGTCCGATTTTTCCTGTGTAGTATAAATATAACATTTTACTTTTTTAGGTCAAGTTTGTAATCTATCTGAGCAGCTGAGCACGAGACAACTTGTATTAGCCTATTTTAGGCAATTTTCCCATGCATTTAGCGTGGATTCACGTGTATTAATATTGTAGTTAATGATTATGTCACTTTATTTTAGTATTTCTTCCATTTCTACTACTTCCATGTCTATCTAAACCCATTAGCTAGGGTTGTGGCTCAATCCTAGTATGGGTAATTAATGCGTGTTCTTGCTTAATGTTTGGATGATTGTGGGTGTTTGGTATTTGGGTTAATTGTGTGTTTTCACTTGGATTTGGTGGTTGCAAACACTAAGTCTAGCTTAGTGGGTCTTGACTTNTATTGGATTTTGTACTGCTAAAATAAATAATAAAATGATTTTAAAAGCTTTAAAAATTAGGGAAAATGTCAAAATTATTGGGCATACTTATATATGCATGTACATGCTATTTTGAGAGTATTTTGAGTATAAAAATAGGTAGGGAAAAATTGGATATCAACACACATGATGTTCTGTTTACAAATTATAGAAATCATGCCTATAGGATCTAAAATTGGAACAAATTGTAGAAAGCATGCCTATAGGTTTGAATCAACCTAATTTCTGCCCGTTTATTCATGAGTCTCCAAACACTATGTTGTTATTCTCACTAAAAAATATGCCTATAGGATTAAAAAGATACTTCTGGATATGTTTATATGATTGCCAGTATTTATTATCGTGTAAAACACCTAGACATGCCTATAGGTTTAATCCCCTTATGTTTAAAATCACTAGGCAAATTATATAGGTTTTTGGAAAGTATAATGGCTTTTGCATATAACTATCCGCCCATTAAATCCAGATTCATATAGAGATCCTATCTGTAGGTTTCTGCATTCTTAACTGTTTAAAATCAATAATTGTTTTGTTAATTTGACTTGCGTGCATTTGTTGTCTAAATGCGGAGGCTAATTTGAGCCTATACTTATTTCTATTTGAAAGTCCGAACTGTTTTTTGTTTGTCGCTTAGTATTTTCCCTTTTTGAGCAACCTAAGTTAGGGTCTAGAATCACCTTGAAATAGAGGTTCAAATGCCTCCTGGACCATAGACATGGAATGGGTAGTGCACGCATAAGTAACGGTTAACAATTAACTAGTGTGCTTTAGGTAACAACTTAAAGATAGTAATCGGGTAGCAGGAGATGATAGTTTGTGCCCGCTGAATAATATGAGTAACAGCCCATCTCGAGGGAGTTACGAAGTATTATTTATGTTGCACGGGGTGATCCTTTAGGATAAAAAAGCTTAGGATCCCCCCCTCCCTTTGTCTTCCAATTGTTCATTCTACCTTGTTTCTTAGCCTTGATTACATAGACTAATTCATAAAATTGAGTTCGGCCGGGACCCACAGTTGTGGACCTTGAAAAGTGCCTAACACCCTTCTCTTTGAGGTAATTTCGAGCCCTTTCCCGATCTTTGGTGACACAAACTAGTCAAACAGATTTATTTGAAAATAGGTTCCCTAACGCACCTTAATTCGTTAGGTGGCGACTCTCTCTTTTAAAACCCCTCCTTAAAAGAGTTGTCATGTGTCAAAACCCAATTTCACGAGAAAGGGGCACGACACTCTGCTTCATCGAGGTCTTGTTTCGTGTTCTCGTCGTTGCTCGTTCCGCTTTCATTGGTGTATCTCAAACTAGGTTCCCCGACCTCGACTGGTATCATGGCGCCAGTCCCATAGACTAGTGTATATGGCATTTCTCCTATGCTTGTTTTTGGCATAGTGCGTATGCCCATAGTACTTCTGGTAGCAATTCTGGCCATGGTCCCTTGGTTTCCTCAAGCTTTTTCTTCAAGATATTTAGTATTGTTGTGTTGGAGGATTCGCTCTAGCCATTACTAATAGGGTGATATAGTGTGGAGAGTATTCACTTGATGTGCTATTTCTCGAAGAATTTGGAGGTCTTTTTTTGGTGAATTGGGGTACGTTGTCACAACTGATTTCTTTGGGGATGCTGAAGCGGCATATAATGTTTCTCCATATGAATGTGATAACTTCATGTTCGTGTATTTGGGCGAATGCACCTGCTTCTACCCACTAAGAAAAAAAATTAGTTAAAACCAAGAGAAATCGTATATTACTTCGGCCTGCTATAAGGGGTCCGACAATGTCCATTCCTCATTTGATGAACGGTCATGGTGATGTAACCAATGGAGGTGCTCGCCTGTTTAGTGTATCATAAGAGCGTACTTCTTGCACTGCTCGCACTTATTAACGTAGTCGGCGGCTTCCTTCTTCATTTTGGGCCAATAATAACCCGCTCGAATAAGGCATCTGATGAGGGCCGGTATGGGCACCGCAGTGGCCTTCATGTACTTCCTTGAGGAAACATCTTGTTTGGTTAGGCCCTAGGCATTTCGCCAAGGGGACTCCAAATGTTCTTTTGTATAGGTCGATGTTTATGATGTTATACCTGGGCGACTGCATTCGAAGCTTTTTGGTTTCCTTTTTGACTTATGGGAGTACTCCCTCCTGCAAATATGTTATAATACGATTGCGCTATTCCCAAGTCAAGTTTACAAAGTGTACCTCAAGTTGGTCTATTGATGAGTGAAGGAGGGTGACCACATTTTCTTTTCTAATGTTTTTGGTGGCCGTTGATAACTTGGCGAGCACATCTGCCTCAATGATTTGTGCTCGAGGTATCTGGTCGAGTTGACATTCGTTGAATTCTGGTAGCAGTTTATGAATTTTTTCCTGGTACTTTTGTAGCCTCTACTCTTTGATTTGGAAAGTCCCTGTGACTTGGTTGACCACGAGCTATGAGTCGTATCTGAGGTGACTCATTGTGCTCCATATTTGAGAGCTAGCTTTAGTCCTGTAACTACAGCCTCGTACTCGGCCTCATTGTTAGTCATATCGGGGCTATGTATGGATTGGTGGATGACTTTGCCTGTCGGGACCTCGAGTACGAGTCCTAGTCCAGATCCTGACGTGTTGGACGTGCCATCAGTGTATAGGACCCATATTTCAAGTAACCTAGGAGAGGTACGAGATGTTTGCTGCTCGACCTCGGGCATTATTTTGGCACTAAATTTGGCGACGAAGTCGGCGAGTACCTACGATTTTATCATTGCTCGAAGCTGATATGTTATATCATGCTCGCTCAATTCTATGGCCCACTTTTCCAATCTCCCCAAAAGTTTTGGTGTATGTAGGATGCTCGTCACCACCGATATAGGGTGGCATTGAAAATAGGGGCTAAGCTTTCGTGAAGCTATAACCAATGCAAAGGCCAATTTTTTTAGGTGGGGGGTTGATAACTGTGAATTGTGCATGTTTTATACCCATTCTTACCTAAGCTTTGTGCATAAATTGCTCTTGATTAGTCCTGAATTACTTATAAATTGTGTTTGATTGCAGGTTTGAGCGACTAGATGATGAATATCACAAATCGGCTCAAAAAGGAGTGAAACCTGCCAAGCGCCAGAAGATGACTGAAACCTGGGAAAAAGAGACATATGCGGACCGCACTGATTTGTCATGCGGACACACAGGAATGTTCAGAGAATAATCAAGTATCAGCCCAAGCTAC
>MU763685.1:5226-17296 GCA_026770625.1 Nicotiana glauca | reverse complement strand
CCTAATTAATTCCCTTTTATTTATTTTTAATTTTGGAATTCTTTACTTGGGGTAAAAATCACGTGCTCACAGCCACAAAATCAGTGCATGAACAAACTGGGCTCCAAATGAACCCAGGCCCAGATGTGTGCTTATAAAAGGGCAGTGATTCTAACTGGGCCCTCGCTCGGCCTAGTTCCTGTAATCCGATTAGCCCATAAACAAGCCATATTAACATAAGTGTAATTGACATTCAGACATAAACTTGAGGCTTAATTAACAGATTTGAATTATCATACATCAACTGAACCAAAAACTAATTCATTTGATCAAAATCTGTTATGACTGAGCAATAGTCACAATGTACTAGTTATAGAACTGTCCAGAACGACTGAAAAAAAATATTTGGACCTACATAATAGCTTATACAACATTTTAAATGCTAATAGTGACTTTATTCCAGTTCTTCAATGACACATATATCTCACAGATGCTCTGATTTAGGACATAGGGCTGGGTGAGTTAAGTAAATATGAACTCAACACACTGAATTCCCTTTTCACTCACCCAATTGCAAGAAAACATAAACCATATTAGAGCTGAAATAACAAAACAAAATCCAAAAATCTCATGACTCTAATAGTCCTGCATTAATTACAATGTAAAAGTCTGCTACTTAAATAGAACTAGACTAAACTGTACTATGAACCAAATGAAAATATAAACACCTTGAGAGAGTCACAGTGTATGGCATAACATTGCCTTCATTTCATCTTAGGCAAAAGGATTTTATAAACCATTCCTTACATATTTTAGGTCAAATCATGTACTTGAAAATTGAGCAAAAAAGAATGTAAGAGGTGAAACTGCAATGAGCAACAATAGCAACACAACCCCAGCAATCAAAGAGCAGACCAGTAGAATGATTTTTTTGCAATCCAAAACAACTTCTAACGAATGAAAACCCAGCTAATTTAAGATTTAGCCCCAATACCTATTCTTCAAACTATTCTAATGCTCAAACAATCAGAAATTGGACCAAGAGGTGAGGATTTTGAATCATCAAACCAAAAACTCAATGGAATAATGTTTCTGAAGGTCTTACAACTATATATTTTTTGAATTCCTTGTCTCTTAAAATTGATAAAACATTAAAATCTCTCCGTTTTTTTATTTTTTCTTGGGTTTTTTAGCTCTCTTCTTCTCTTCCAAAAAAAAATCCCTCAAAGGCAAGAACGAATGCCCTTTATAGGCAAGCAGCTAGGGCATCCTTTAAATTTTTTATTTCAACTTAGTCCTCCATTTTTAAACCTTTTAACCAAGTTATATCACTAAAATTTGATAGAAACCCCTACAAGAAGTTTCCAAATCTATTCAGTTAACGAAAAGATTCCCTCCCAAAATACCTAGATTACTGTCATATACCCTTGCTATAACTTTTTAAAACTATAATGGGTCAAAGGACCCAATGGCTTAAGCCCCGAATTGAAATGAGTTGCTCCTTGAAAATGGGCTAACAACAAACTGAACCCAAGCAATGAACTACCCAGCTAAATTATGTAAGTATCTAACAACCAACACCAAGATTAGAACAATTTTTATATCTGAAAAAACTTAAACTACATTACTGATTGATTAACCCCTAAATGACCTAATTCAATAAGACTAGATGGCTGGTCACAAAGTAATGAAATTAGGAGCTGAACATGCTTGTTGCCACAAACCAAATAGACTAAGAAAAATCACAAAATATATCTATAAAAAGCACGACTAAACCAAAGCTATAAAGTCAGCACTCAATTTAGCTGAAACCTCATTCAAGTATCAATTTAATTAACTAGAGACGAGTAGAGGAGATGAAGAGGAGTGAAGACTAAACGAATACAAACAAATAGAAGAAACTCACCTACACTCATACTCAAGGCTGACCTTCCAATTTAACCACGGTATAATGTCAATCACCTGTTCTTTGTCAAGAATAGGTAAATGAAATTAATACACGATAATATTGGGCCTGAAACTCGAGGAGAACTGGAGGCGAGTCTTGCATGCTCAAGTTCCAGCTTAAAACTTTCCAGACTTGAACCTCGGATTTGACATTCGAGGAGATTGAGTGGTATTCGAAGGAGAATGACGAAGGATTTAGGATGAGGTAGGTATGGGGGTTATTTGGTGTGATTTTGAGATGATTTTGAAGTTGTGCCGCCGTGCACGTCGGTGGAGTCTGCGTTTCAAATGGATATTTGAAGGATTTAGCTAATATTTGAGGGACGAGAGTTACATATTCGGATATACGGGGTCGAGATGAGTTAATGGTGTTAATTTGATACAATTTGGAACACTACCGCCGGCAGAGGCGATTTTCGGCCGGCGGTGTTAGGGTTTTCAGCGAGCGATTTGGGGAGACAAGGTAAGAGATACTAGGGGGTGGGGGGTTTGAATAGTTATATACCAGATGGTCCCCATCTCCTAACCGTCTGATTAAACTAAATGAATGTCCCTGATTGATTCCCTAAAAATGACGTCGTTTTGGGTCATTAGGGGGGCTGGACCAAGTATGGGGGCATGGGTATGGATTGGGTTTTGGAGATTTTTGGGCTGGGAATTTAATGGAATTGGCCCAAATTTGTTCTTCCTCTTTTTTTCTTTATTTTTTTTCAGATTTTATTTTCTTTCTCTTTTTTCATTTTCAAAAATTAATACTAAAAATCCTAAATAATAATATGAATCCACCATTAACCTATAAAAATGCTAATTAATCATACATAATCCTTATCAAAAATAATTTTAAAAAATTTAAAAGAAAAATCACCTAAAAGGAATCAAAATTAAAATTAAAAGTGCAAATTAAACTATTTTTTATTTTTCCTTTTATAAAATGACTAATTGCTAATTAATTCTTGAAAAATTTCAAATCAACTCTAAATGCATATGCAACAGATTTCTATATTTTTTACTAATTAAAATGCATAAACAAAATGCAAACAATTAAGGGAAAATGCCACAAAATTCCTCAAAATTGCAAATAAATAAAAGAAATTATTTTGAATTTATAGGAATAATTCATATAGGGAAAAAATCACATGATCACATAGGCGTCATATGTGGAAGGGTAAAAATTAGCTGAAGTAATACTTACTTTATCAAACACTAAATCACGTGGTAGAAATTATCTAAAATATATTTTTAGCAGATCTGATCAACTCTTTCTCGGTAACTTCACAGCCAACTTTCAGTAGCATAGAAATATATCTCACAATCTACACTTTAAAAGAATATCCATAAGAACACAAAGGTAAAGGATGACATGAGATTGTCAACATAATAATTTTGCAAAGCTGCAAAGATAATTGGATATATATGCTAAGATTCTCTACTCAGCTTTCATTTCACATACTAAAGCCCGATAAGAGAAGATAATATTACGAAGTATATAATTTTGCATATCTTTTTGACATAACATTATTCAAATGCAATCTATTAATCACCGGTGAAGCATTCACAATAGAATCTCTATGACCAACAAAATATCAAGCACGAGTTAAGAATCATGTTGTTTTTTCATGAAGTAAAAAGAGTTCATTAAAAGAGTCAAGATTATAAAAAAAAATTACAATTGAGAAAAGAATATGTTTGCTTGTGGACAAAAGATAATCTAAGGCTCAGAACCTTTATGTGTTTTATTATCCTGAAATTTTGATTTCTTAATGGTAAAAAGCTGATCAAACCTATGGCTTCTTCAGTTGTTCTTTGTCCGGCTATCATCATGTTATATAGTAAGTACAAAATCCGTCAAAAGCTACCCCAAATCAGAGCTCAGATTTATAGAGATGAAGGTATGCTATTTTTTTTATTTTTCTGCTTACATTAGTAATCACCATCAATACAATATATGAATTTATTGTAATTTTAATTAAAAAACTAGATGATGTATCATTCAACTATCCCATGTCCATACGAGTTCTCTATAGAATTTATCTTCTTTTAAAGCATACGTACAATATTCAAGTAAAATTTGATCATAAAGAAGAAAGAAGGAATAACTATGTTTATGAGTATTAATTAAGAGTTCAATACCAAGATATGCCGAGTTTAATACCTATATTTCAACTTCTTTTGCCACAGAATTTTTATGAGATGTCTAAAACACTAAGATTTTTACTTCTCTAAGAGAACATTAGATCTGCTTAGAAAGTTTTCTCAAGAGTTTAGCTAATATAAATCCTTTAAGCTATGTAACATATATCTCTCATACCAATTTTTTTTAATAATTAGAACTTTGGTATTCACTAAAATATGCATATTGTATTTTTCTTGTATCCTAACCTAGCTGCCGTAAAGTGTTCAACTCCACTCAAAGTTCTAATTCATGGAGGAGATTCCTTCCTTTAGGAATTGAGGAATAGATCTAAACTGGTAAATCAATTTTCGTGAAAGAAACACAAAAGAATTACCGATATGAATAACAATTCTTAACAACATAAATAAAATTTTACCTTTTGAAGAGAGAAGCAAATCGCACTACAATATAACAAACGGATAATCTATTCCACGGAGAAGTAGAATTGCTTGATATGTGAGAAGATGCAAAAACCCTAAACTCGAGATATTACGGAGGGAACTCTTTTGCCTCTTTTGAGTTGGAGGGAAATATACTATATTGGGAAAAGTATATGTAGGGAATACTTTTTTGCTGAACTTTTTAAATTTACACAACTTTAGAATACACGGATACAGAGTTTGAAACAATTGTACTTACTGAAGAGTGCAGTGCCAGAGTTCAGAGTAAATTTTCTCCTAAGTTGAAGGATCCTGGGAGTTTCACAATTCCTTTGTCTCTTGGAAAACAAGAAGTTGGTAGACCCCTATATGATTTAGGGGCTAGCATAAATTTGATGCCATAATCTTTGTTCAAGAAACTTGGATTGGGGGCGCTCAGACCTACCAGTCACTTTAAAGCTAGTAGCTAGGTGACTAGTCATGCCCGAAGGAATCATTGAGGATGTTCTAGTTCGTGTGGGAAAGTTTATTCTTCCTATTGATTTTATTGTTCTTGATTATGAGGCAGATGAGGAAGTGCCCATTATTTTGGGACGACCATTCTTAGCTACTGGTGGAGCAATTATTGATGTGAGAGCACAAAAGTTCAAAATGAGAGTTGACGATGAGGAGTTCACTTTTGATGTGTACAAGGCACTTAAGCTTCCTAAGCATTATGAGGACTTGTGCATGATTACTGTGGTAGAATCGAAGGGGACAAAGAAGGGTCCTTATGTTCATTGTAGCGATCCATACGGGACAACTGAATCAGAGGAGGTAGTGTTTCCAGCTGAGCGTGTTAAGATGATTGAGAAAAGATCCAGAGATGAAAGAGGAGACCTTCTGAGAGCGTATAAAAAGTCTAGAATTCATGGGTGAAAGAACAAGAGAAAGTGCCCAGCCTGAGAAGAGTAGTAGAGTCGTGCCACGACAATAAATAAGGTGCTTGTTGGGAGACAACCAAACATGTATATCTTTTAGCTAATGATTAATTTTTTTAGTGTCAAGTTTTGTGTTGTTTTTGTTTTACAGAGTAGGAAAAGTCTAAGTACCCAAAGTTGAAGCTGAGGAGCATGTTTGAGCTTAAGTGTGATGTCGTGCCGACCCTTAATATTGGGGATCATTTCTAAGCTAGGCCTGAGAGAGTCTCAGGGAGTATTTCTCACCCTTATTTTAATATTTCTCTATGATCATGCATTGAGGACTATGCATAATATAAATGTGGGGTAGAGAAACTACTTTCTAAAGTGTAATTATATTAAATTATTAGTTTTTTAGTTTTTCTCTTTTAGAACTCATAGTTGACATAGTCTAGGTTTAAAAAAAATAGGAAAATTGAAAAAAAAAATGTGAAAAAATTCAGACTTTTTCCGACGATGGATCTTTTGGACAATTTTCTTTAGGGATAAAAGTCCGATTTAAAAAACAAAAAATTATTTTTTTTCTTAATAGCTAGGTAGTATTCTTTGGTTTTTCTTTAGGCACCGGTTCTTTTCCAAGAATGTAGCTCGAACCGGGCATTTTAATTTCTTTTTAGGAGTAGTTTAGGAAGAATCTAAGTCGTTCTAAGATACTCATTGACATGATTGATGCTGTCACATTAGGCTATGACAAACATTCTGTTTTCCCGTGTACTTGGTGAATTGTGAAGCCTAAGTAAAGTAAATAGCCTATTTTGTGATGCCTTTTCTTAGTTTTTTGACTTGTATTCCACATAGTTCAAGGTTGCTTAATGTTCTCAATTATGTGTGCTTGCTTGACTTCAGAGTTGAACAGAACCGTCTTGATTGAGTCATGTGCAACATGTGTGTGAGGATTTGTGATTTTCTATGCTATCTTGTGTAGTCTAGAACTTGTCACGTGTCTTAATTGAAGCGAAATTATAAGTTATGTTAATCTAGAAGATGACGTTGGTATTTTCTTGCTTGATCATGAATGTGCTTGTCACATTAAAATAAAATTTTCTGTTGCTAGCCCCTTTGAACCTATAGACCTTTATTTGGCACCCACATTACAAGCCATACGCCCATTTTGTTCTTAATTTGATATTGATTGAACCTTTATGTGACGACCGGCCCGTTGTCATGTGAGTTACCACCCCGTTTTTCCCATATTATGTTGTTCTATGCTTCAATATAAGTATTTGAATGAATCGGATAGAATTGAGTTGGTTTTAGTTAGAAATGAGGTACTTAGCCTCTTAGAAGGAAGCTTGTTTTGGAAAAGTCAACCGGAAGTTGACTATATAGTTAGAAGGCTCGGATGTGAATTTTGGTGATTTGGTTAGCTTCGGAGGATGATTTTTGACTTAGGAGTGCCTTCAGAATTGATTTTGGAGGCTCGGTGTAGAATTAGGCTTGAATTGGCAAAGTTTGAATTTTGGCGAATTCTGGTTGATGAGTGAGATTTTGATCCGAGGGTTGGAATAGAATTTCGAGAGTTGCAGCATCTTCGTTAGGTGATTTTGGATATGTCTGGAAATTTTTAGGTCATTCGAACGTTGTTTGGTCGGGTTTTTGATTGAATGCGTATTTCGGAAGTTTTGATGAAAACTAGGCTTGAATCCGATGTGTTTTAATGGTTTTAGCATTGTTTGACGTGTTTTGAGGATTGGAACAAGTTTGAATAAGGTTGTTGGATGCGTTGGGGTCTTTGGTTGAGGTCCCGGGGACCTCGGGGTGATTTCGGATGGTTAAACGGAGGTTTTAGGCATTGTTGCAGGTCTGATGTCTCAGCCTTCTAGTATTTCCGCATCTGCGGAAAAGGAGCCGCTTAAGCGGTTCCGCAGATGCAGTGGGCAAAGTCGCAGAAGCGGGAAGGTGTGGAGCAAGGGATTTCCTCATAAGCGGTTTAGGTACCGCAAAAGCGGTTGAGGGAAAACCGCATAAGCGGATTTGTGGATCGCATAAGCGGTCCCAAAAGTTTTAAGTGAGACCGCATAAGCGGTCAAATTGTCGCGTATGTGGGACCGCAGGTGTGGTCAGTGGACTGCAGAAGCGCAAAAAGGTCTGGTGTTATAGTGAACAGTGTTCACGAACTTGGAAAAAGAAGCGAACATTTTTAGACTTTGGGAAGAGTCAATTATAGGCGATTTTGAAGAGGATTCGAAGGGATTTCATCAGGTATGAATATTTGGATTATGGTGTAAAAACATGAATTAATCACTGAAATTCAACGAATTAAAGTGTAAAAATGGAGGTTAGCGCTTTAAGCCTAAGAAGGTTGAATTGATGAATTGAGGGGTCAAATAGAGTCTGATTCTTGTGTATTTTATATGTACGGACTCGTGGCGAGACGACGATTCCGGTGATGTGAATTTTGTAATTTTTCGAGAAGTGGGCCCGGGGCTCGGGTTTTCCTAGTTTCGATATTTTTAATAAATTTTCGGTTGTTTTCGATATGGTATTGTTCCCTTAGCATATTGTAATGCATTCGCTCTGGTTTTGGTTAGATTCGACACGCGTGGATGCCTAATTGAGGGGCAAAGGCATCGCAAGCTAGAGATTTTACCGATTCGAGGTGAGTAATACTTGTAAATGATATCCTGAGGGTTTGAAACCCCGGATTTGCACATCATAGTGCTGTATTGAGGTGACTTGGATGCCGGATGTGAGCGTGGGGTAAAGCGCTGTTGGGGATTATGATGTGGTCCGTCCCGGTTGTTGATTTTACTGCGTGATTGATTGAAACTTTCTTGATACTATTATGGATTGGGCTGATTTCCATATGTAGGGCTTCGTGCCTATTATTTGGATCCTTCGGGGATCGGTATCACTATTTTTTTTTTCTATGATTTGAAAACTTAAACAATATGTTATTGACGTTTTGAGCTGAGGACCCTCATGTTAATATTGCCCAAGTGGCTTATGTGTATTTCTGGACTAAGCATGGATCGGGCTACGCGCCACAGCAGTGTTATAGTGATCTCTGGATATCTGGTTGGCTTGGGTTGCACGTCGCAGCGATGATATATTGATATTGAGGCCGAAAGCCTGTTTGAAGCCAAAATATGGCTGATATTGCGCTTGGGCTGTAGGAGCCCCTCCGGATTCTGTACACACCCCCAGTGAGCGTCGTCGACGTTAAATGGATAGGACTGCATTCCGCAGTGGGTACCGGAGTGTACCGTTCATGTGCATTGCATTGCATTCATGCATTGATTCCTGTCTGTACTATTTGGCATGATGTTTAGCACTCTCATATCATTTGCATCCATGCTATTTAATGCACTGTGTACCAGATACCCTGGTGTAATTTGTAAATAGAGTGCTGTGCCCGAGGGGCTGACTTGTGTGCGGACTTGCACCACCTGATATCGCATTCATATGCTTAATTTTGGAAAAAGAATATTTTCAAAAGAGAATTTTTGAAACTGAGGTAGATGTTTCTAAAGGATTTTCACGGTTTTACTGTTTTCGTTCGAAAGGTTGTACTGTAATATATAGCATGATGGAGTGTTCTTACGTTATTTCTTACCGCTCGGTTATTATTTACTCTTATTACCACTGAGTTGGAAGTACTCACTTTACTCCCTGCACCACGTATGCAGATTCAGGTGTCCCGGGAGCATAGTTGAGCTATTTGCTGCTTTAGAGTTTCGTAGGAGTTGTCGAGGTGGCTGCCTGACGTTGGCAAGACCCGACTCCTCCCCCATTCCTTTATTATTTCTGCATTTTAGAACATTAGTGTTACTGAGGATGTATTATTTTGTTATCTTAGAGGCTCTAGACTCATGACCCCCAGGTCTTTGGGAGTGTATTCGGTGTTATCCTGATATTTAGTTTGGTTTCTATATATATATATCAATTAAAACTTTTAGCGCTATTGTTGATTAATGATATTCAAATAGCTGGTTTTGAGCTTTATGTTCGGGTTGAGAGTGTAAATGGTCGGGCTTGCCTAGCAATTGTGTTGGGTGCCATCACGACCGGGATTGGGGTCGTGACACTTTACCTCCTAAGGCACTTAGTCGCTAAAAGAAGTAAGGTGTGATATTGGGAAGTAGCTTTTGAGTGGAACCATAGAAGAGCCCGTTGGTGCACTAAAGTTGAAATTAAAGGTCATTAGCCGATGAACTTTATTGTATGGAGTGTGTGGAGAAAAATAAATAAAAATGATAGTGAAAGTATGAAGAAACATAAAACACCTCCAATTCTTATTGATCTATGCTAGTGAAAAATAGAGAAGTGCGTAACTGAAAAGAGGGCTATGTTGGATATGGAAAGTGAATCGGGTGAGAAGAATATGAGCTTCAATTGTAATTGTAATGTATTAAAGTGCTTAGGAGGGTTAGCCACTATTTCAAAATATATCTTACTCCTCCCTTAGCCTGCATTACAACCTTAAAAGTCCTAATTGATCCTAGATTTATCTAGCTTAAATTAGTAGAGATATACACTACGGGCAAGCTTATGGTACGACCACAGGATGCATATCAATTCTTTGTGAGAGTGAGTGAATTTAGTTCAATTGTGCAATGTCCTTAATCTATATTCAAAAGTATATTTGAATGTATGGACTATCTATAGTCACTCATTTGCTTGTTGGTGAGGGCACATGATCTCATGAATGATTGGTAATATTGTAAACTTTCTTGTTAGGTAAGTGCGTGAATTGAGGGTGCTTAGTGGTTACAAGTCGGCTTTTGAGGTTGGGTGGTGACAAATGGGTTGTTGTAATTGATCGAACTGGAATATTATACTTGGGCATGCTTAAACGGGAAGAATATGAATTTTTGTGTGTTCATGCTTACGTTCTGGTATTGATCATAGTCAAGGGTATAGTGTGTGGGTAAAAGTTAAAGTACTCCTCTATAATTGATACTTGTACGTAGTTGGGGGATCTATTAGATAGTCCCATTGCTTGAGGATGAGCAAGAGTCTAAGTATAGGGTGTTGATGATAGGCTATAATTACGTATTTTAGTCACTGATTACACTCAAAGTTACTGCACTTTGATTGAGTTTGAGCTTTAATCGCTAGTGTCTTGCACTAATTGTGTGTTTTATGCCTTGTAGGAGTTATTCCGAGTTTTATAAATGTTATGGAATGAATTCAAGTGATTTGGAGCTTTGAAATCTGAGTAAAAGCCCAAGGATACAAGCCAGGATCGCATTTGGGGGTCAACGAATAATAGTTACACTACAATATTTTATGCCTTTGACTACCCCGAAAAAGTGTGGTCTAAACTAGCAAAAAGTGTGATCTTTGGTCAAAGGCCACACTTTTCGACTTTAGGAAACGGTTTTCTAGGGGTGGACAAAAGAAGCGTAACCTTTGACCTAAGAGAACGCTTTTAAAATGTTACCTAACTATCCATGCTTAAAAATGTGGCCTATTAGTCAACAAAGACAAGGCTTGTTACACCCTATATGGCAACGTTTTTATACCCTACAGCTACATTCAAAAAATGTGGCCTTTATTACCTTTTAGGCCATACTTGTTAACCGTAGCTTTTAAAGGAACACTTACAAAGCGTTGTCTTTGCTTATATACATGCTAGACGTATAGACAAATAGCCTCACTTTTAAAGCGTGGCAATTTTGGCTAGGCTATAATTGTTTCTAAAATTTTTAGAAAAATTACAGTTTACATATATCATATAATTACAATTGTTTTAAGCACATGCATTATTATCATATATTTTGATTATAAAGAACTAAATTAGCTAATAACTATCAAAAATAATGATCTAAAAGAATACACATACTAATAAAACAATGTGTCAAAATGCCCATTAACAATAAACTTTTCAAAAGTGAGTATATTCATATAGAATCATGAATATAAGACATTTTAATTATCCAAAATTTTTTCGCATTCACATTACGATCAAATTGACTTTCCGCCATCATTTCCAATTGCATCACCCACTTTCTCCTACACGTAAAACAAAATTGATAATTAGATAGAAACTAATTTTTGATGATTTGCAAGAAGAACAAAGACTTTGATAACATATAGTAGCATCATGTTTTGTATATTTTTCAGCCACATATAAATAAAAATTTAATAATGAGTACAATAAACAAAATATAGTAGTTCCATTTCACTCACCTAAACGATCATCTCAGTTATATATTGAACTTAGATTTTAGTCTAGTTTTATAATTTTATTACTTTAGTTTAAAAATTATTATGTAAAGATGTAGGAGTAGAACAACATTGCACTACCTGTCACACCTCCTTTTACAGGTTACACCCGACGAATGAGTATAATAAGGAGCTTTTCCAATTTAAGGACAGTCGGAACCGGATTAGTTATTTAAATTTTTCAGAGTCCCCACTTGAGAATATAATGGTGTCTCAAGTCACCGTTTTAATTCCGAACCGAGGAAAGTTTGACTCTGTTACAGTCTGCGAACTAGAAATCCGGATAAGGAATTCTGTTAATTCGAGAGAAGGTGTTAGGCACTCCCGAATTCTGTGGTTCTAGCACGGTCGCTCAACTGTTGTATTTGCTTTTATCTGATTTCAATTATATGTTTTAATTATGTGCATTAGTGTTCTGCTTTCCAATTTTAAAGAATTGCAACGTCGTGAAAATGCATTCC